>JAULJZ010200315.1:0-19777 GCA_032270985.1 Heliamphora pulchella
ACAAATACAAGTATTCTTCACAAGTAAACTAATGAAAATATCGAACCTTTGTCTTCTTTGCATTTCCAGAATCAGTGTTGACTTCTAATGAAGAAAAATCACTAGAACTGCAATCTTGTGCTGTCCTTTCACTAGGAAATGCTGCCCCACCATCTGCATTTAGAAGTACACAGTAACAGTGGTCCATATCTGCCAAGACCTGCAAAATAAAAAATTTGGGATGACAAATGAAACATAGCATGAAGAGTCACCAATTATCTCAAATTTCAACCTTAACCTTGTTAAGTCACCAATTATCTCAAAAGTTTAAGCTGTTAGAAAATTGGCTCAACAATATATATCAAGCAATTCAACTGTACGATCCCGGACCCTTTCCTTTTTGAGAATTTAATTAAAACTTATATTGAGACCTTTGATAGAATGGGAAAAAGTGTTAATTTTGAGAGAGAAATAAAAATTTAATCATGTTAATGATTGGTGATGATAATTGTATGCTTGATAATACATGAGAACAATTATGGTGAATTGTTGGGACGAGTTTTTAGATGTTCGGATAAAAATTCGGGTTATATATATGATTATTTGTTCGGAGTGTATACAGCGGGTGACTGCTTGTGCAGCTATGACTCCGCTCGAGCGGACGATCGGCAGACAGGTTTTTAAAAGCGCGAGTTGGGCTTCTTTTCTCATTCTCTCTTCTCCTTTCTATCTCTAAAACTCAAACCCTAAGCCCTAGAATCAGATTTGGAGCTCCCTTGAGCTCTTTTTACCCTTTGTTGATGGATTCTTCTTGCTCTTCTCTCGATTATAGGTTGTTGGAGGATTAATCTACGCGTTGGAAGCTTCCTCCTCACCGAACGATTGGTGATTTGCTTCATTAGAGCTTGTTAGAGCTTGGTTTCTTATGGATTTGTCGTCTAAGAGGTAGGATCTAACATTAATCTTGATCTTTGTATGTAATGAGTTGTATATTTGTTGGATTCACATAAAAGTATGATAGATATATGTTTGGGAACCCTAAATTAGGGGTTTAGTGTTAAAGCATGATATTAAGGGATTTAGTGTTAAAGCATGATATTAATGGGTTTAAGCATGATTTATGTTAAATCATCTCGTTGTTGTCGTTAGAGATGCATCAATTTAGAAAATGAAGAGTTAGGGTTTTGGTTGGGTAAACCTTGAACAAATTAGGGCTTTTTGGATTGGTAAATTCAAATGGTTAACTTGAATTTGGTAAATTAGGGGTTGTGTTAACCTCTTTGTATATAAATTCCATGAATTTTGAGAAAATAGAAAAACCATGAAATGGTGAGTTGGGGATTTAAACAAGTCATATGAATTTTATGAAATGTAAAAATCACGTAATGATTGATTTGGGGGTTTTGGATTTAATTAAACCCGAAGGTAAAGTGAATTAGAACAAAGTGCTTGTTTAAATAGTTTAACCCAAAGTGTGTTGGGTGTTGACGAAAGGAATCATATTTGGGTTGAACTCGCATTAGTTTTAATCTAAATGATCTAATTAAAGTACCGTATGAATGGATTGGATAATTAAGTTTGGGCACGAGTTGCTCCTTGGTGAAAGACCGAAAATTTGCGCAATGTAAGATAGGCCCTTCCTTCGGGTTAATCCTCATAAAAACGTGCTCTTGAGCGGCCCACTCATTGATGTTTCCGAGAGAAACCGAAAATGTGTGCTCTCCGTGTTGGGCTATAAAATGGGTATTTATCCATTGGGCTTCGCGTGAACCAGTTGTGATAACTACGCCCGGGTTTATTAGCGTCGTCCGAGTTTTGATACTTAATTAAATCAAGAATAAGAATTGGTTTGGGTTTGAAAAACCTTGGTTAGTGGTTGAGAGTAATTGAAAGTAAAAAATCGTAAATGGAACTGGGTTTGCAAAACTTTAATTGAATGGTTGGGAATTGTGGTAAATGTATAAAGTAATTGGGAATGTGAAAATATTAGAACGATTTGAAATTAATAAGAAAGTAGAAGGCCAAAACCATGGGGTTGTGTTCGAAAATAGAGTCAGTTTGTTTATGAAAACACGGTTATGTAAATGAAAACTTGTTTGAAAAATGGACTTAGCTTTTGGAAAAGGCTATATGGTGCATTTCACATAACCCTCATCTCATGTCATGCATTTATTCATCTTTAGTTTATTTCCTACGAGCCCCAAACTCATGTTGTTTAAAACTTATTTCAGGTAATAACAAGAAGTATGTGATCAAATGAGAAGAACGGTCGTGGAGACCCTTTGGGTTGTTTTGATTAGAATTGTATATTGTTATTGTAATTCTTTTACTATATTTGAGAGTTGTTTTTGGAGCGGTGGAACCCATTTTATAAGGCCTTAAGGCCACGTATTCATGTTTTGTATGCATGAGAGGACGTTGGGTATGCATGTTGGGTTTAAACTCCTTGGCTTTTGTATGGAATTCTATGGTTTAAAATGACAGTTTTCAAGTTTTGCGGAGTTGAAAATGATTTCAATGTTAAATGTACGTTTCCATTTCAAGTTTTGATTTATGAAAACCATGTTCAAATGGTGAGGAAAAAGGGGCGTTTTTTCAACACTTAAAATTTATTTTATGGATTTTGGGCAGCTTGCTCTCGGGTATCTTATCACTCAAGCGGTGGGGAATCTGCTCGAGCGGACTCCACTTAGTGGCACTTTTTGTGAAACCTTGTTTTAAAAGGGATTTTGGTAGGTTCCTTTGGGCATCTCTTGGGGTACGAAATGACTTATTTTGGGAATTGTTTGCAAGTATAATACTTACGGTTATTCTCATCTTTTATAAGAAGATTTGGCACATTATTTTGTTTTACCGCTAAAGACTCGTTTTACAAACTCTTTCGGTTTGGAAGATCTATAAATAGGGTTCTTATTATATTATCCGCTTGAGTTTTTACTATTTGAAAATCAGAGCATTACATCAACACTCTCTCTCACATGCGACCATGTCCTGCATTTGGAAAGGTAAACACACTAAACTGAACAGATGCATCAACACACACAGTGCACAATAACAAATATAATTGAAAAGCACGTATCACGAGACTTAAACCTAAGACCTCGTAGAACTAGATCTCTGATACCATGTTAAGTCAGCAATTATCCCTAAAACTTAAGCTATTAGGAAATGGGCCTAACAATGTATATCAAGTTATTCAACAAACCTCATTTCCTTGACTCTTCAGTTAAGAAATATGAAAATAACTGGGGAGTTGTGCATGCACAATTAATATAAAAAAATTTCTGAGAGTAAAATGAATAGAACAAATGTTATGGACTCTTGATCAATATACAAGGGGAAAGGCCTTAAAGCATGGCAGATCGTCATAATAAGAGAAGCATAGATGGTAAACACATATCAATCCTGATATGAACTAATTAAAGTTGTTTTACAGTCCATTTTGGAATTCGCGCAACTGCAAGATTTTCTTCAGCAGAAAGATAAAACAAAAAGAATATAGCGTAAGTCAATGTACACCTCAAAAGGGTTCAAATTGAAAACGGATTGAACGACATGGAGTTTACCCATGCCGAAGGAAAAAGTATGTCCAGAAACCCAACATCATAAGCTCTGTTTACAGCTGATTAAAATATCATTGTCCTGGACTATTTCATTTCTACACTTGCCTGTCTTCTCGTTGAGTGCTAAAGTGAGTACGGAGCATACATACTTCCATGTGCACGAGAGAGAGAGAGAGAGAGAGAGAGAGAGAGAGGCGTTCATAGTCCTTATAGTACCCTCAACACATACAAAAGGTTCAGTTCTGTTGAAGGTCAAAGAACTTTTTAGTAAGATTCAAGCAAAATGTAAAATGCCTTTTTTCTGAAAGAGAGAGAGAAGCATGGAATGGTGGTGATCACTGCTGACAAAAACAGCAGTATAAATCAGGGTTATTGTGATATATTTGTTTCCAATAGAAATGGACATGATGTTTGGGGCATTTAAGTCTCGGGTACTGATCAGGATGCCGGTGAAGATTGAAGCCAAGTGATTGTTTCCACTGACTGCAAGCACCAACAGGAGTTGGTAGCAACTTAATTTTGGCTGAAAATTGTAGCAGTGACATTGTTGCATTGGACCTTTTCTTCCTTTTTTTGATTTTGCACCCAATTCCAGCTTTCCTGCTTTTCTTTCTGAATTTCTAGCAATGAAAAATGCACAAATTTTATGCAAAATGCACCAACTGTGCAATGGAAAAAAGAACAGAAAATGATGCCGACAAAAACTTTTTGCCAGGAGAAAAAGCCGGGACTTCAAGAAATGAGAGGTCCTGACACAGTCCCTCCTAATACTCTCATCTAACTTGCAAAGCCTGACTGCCTAAGAGGAGACCAAAAGAATACCCAGAGAGATAGAGAGCCAAGGAGCATGACTATAGTTGGCTCAGCGTGCGTTTGGTCTAGCTTCTTTTATACGGCTTTTTTTTCTTTGGTGACTTTTTTCAACATTAGCCCAAATGAATATATTTTTTAGATTCCTCTTATCATGAGAAATGAAAATGTAAAAAAAAAATTGACCAAAAAATTTTAAAAAATAGAATTAGATAAGAAGAAAAAATCACTAAAATAAGCTTTTGTGGCTCTTTTCGGCTTCAGTGAACCTTTTTCAACTTTAGTCCAAACACCCATATTTTCTAGATTCCTCTTGTCAAGAGGAATCGAAAAAGTAAAAATTTGAACCAACAAATAAAAATAAAGAAGTCCAGAAAATACAAAAAAAGTTCCGGAACCAGGTTACTCCCCTATCCCCTGTTACTCCCCACCACCTCCATCCATAAAACAAAAATAAAAATAAAAAAGGTAAGAAACATAATTATTTCATACAGAACATGTGAGAAGAAAGCTTTACAATTGCCTTTTACAGGTCCTCTATGCAGTCAGGTTTCATGGTTGAGCTAATCTCTACTTAGGGAAGTGATTTCCTTTCTCTTCAGTATATGCAACTGAGAATTCCTAGTCCATATTACTTCCCATTGGAGGTTGGATGGTGAGTAGCCTGGCTGTGGAACCCCTTGGAAGTATGGTGATTTCTAAGGTGGTGCAGGTCCACAGAAATGGGTTGGGTTGGAGCAGTGGCAATCTAGAGCAAGAGATCCAGAAAGCAAGAGAGCAAGACAGATAAGGCCCCCTGACCAATGATTGACAGACCAACAGTAGCAATATTGGTAATTTGTAACAACAATCATCACCACAGATGCATGCATTGGAGAAGGTCAAACTATGAGGATTAGCCACCTGAGAGCCGAAAGTAATGCACTCTGACAGGAAAGGGACAGGTGGCTTCCCTCTATTGGCTGAGAATGAGGACATCAGTCACTTTCTGTAAGAATTGCAAGGACTACTCAAGAGCCTTAAGGTTGCATAGGCCGATTAATGAGTTGCTTTGGCATCATGCCCATAATATCTTGTCATGGTTTGGAGGTAATTAGATGATCTCTATTAAAGACACTCAAGGTGCCGCCGTGCAAGTCCCCAGAGTGAGAATGAGAAGATGCACCTCAACGAACCTTCTACTCTAGTTAGCATATCACAAGATTGTGAAGACCTCTCTCTAAGACTAGTCAAGGTGCAGGTCCTTCAAGAGAGGATGTGAAGAACCACCTCAACTAAGCCACTATTCTAGTCAACAAGCTATAAGATCCTAGATCTTGCACATGGTCATCGGGTTGTTCAAGCACCTCATAAACCTGAACCCTGAGAGATCCCTACATCCTGCTCTAAACATGGGCTAGTAATAGGAGTGTTATTGTAGCTTTGGGGGAGCAAAGTGCAGATCATAGGAGTTGTGCCCTCTAGTAGAGGACTCCTGAACTAAACCAGAAGACAAATATGTGTTATGTGGAGATGGGGCCCCTTGGCTGGAGAGTCCTTGAGTTAGTCATTGGAGATACCCTTGGACAGGGATAGGGACTGAGGCACAAAAGGGATATACTTACATGGAGAATTGCTAGATTGGGACATGGGTGCTGAGCATGTCATCACAACTGGAGGAAGTGACACGCCCGAGCATGTCCCTTAATACCTAGGCTTGAAGCTAAGGCACCAGATACTTTACTGTCAACTCGTGTGGCTCTTCCCCGGTGGGGGGGAGCATATGGAGATATGCGATTGGTCCACATGCCATCACAAGAGGGTGACACTTGGACCCCCAAGACCACGGAGATAATGATATGGTAATGATTTGGAGATGCAATGCCCAAGGCACATGGAGGGTGGACCCATGTACCTACACTTCTATTTCCCGGATGGTATGTATTTGCATGCACTCTATACAGAGTCCTCTGGTGAAGCCATTGATATGAATTTATCAAGGAAAACAAACTCGCAGGAAGCTAGAAGCAGCAGATACAACAAGCTTCTATTGTTACTTATTAAAAATAAAATATAAAATATATTTTACCACTGCATCAAAAGTGGAATCGAAGTCATCAACTGCGTAACATATATCTGGATATGCAGGTGTTGTTTCTACTGCCTGGATACATAGGAGTTTCTGGGTCAGACTTGAAAAAACGCAAAGAACAAGGAACATAATAGAAGGAAATGTGGTGTAGTTAACACCCGAAACTTACCTTCGTTGAGTCCAAATGAAAATCGACACAACTTGGTGATGCATAAACGGTCTTGACAACCTAGAGACAGTAGCATAGAAAACAATGTCTAAAATTGCACTAAGATGTGCTTTCAAGCTCATCAAACTAATCAAATAAAACAACGTGAAATAAACAGTGATAGAGATGGCGTCGTCAACAATGAATTAGGCATTTTACATAGAGGGAAAAAGGTAAAAAGAAATACATAACCTGAAATATGATATTAAACTGCATTCTTATCACATATAATGATTTGATGAGTTAGCATGGCAAGATTTTTAGTTCTAATAAGGAGTGTTTTAGTCCAATATATCAAATAGTTCATGCATAAAACTACAACAAAATGCAAAAATTAGAAAAGATAAATTGAGTGTTGTTGAATGAGAATGTTGATGTAGACATGTGGCAAGACTAAAAAAAGATAATATCGGGAATGCAAAGATTCATGAAATAACAATGGTCGTACCAATTGAAAATAAATTGAAAGAAATAGAATAAGATGTTTTGCTTGACACATATAATATAGACCGGCAACAAGATTATTGTTAGTGAAAGCAATAAAGAGTAGACCTAAATTGATATGAAATATTGTAGTAAGAAAGGATATGAATTTATCGAATATAATTGAACATATAATCCTTACGATAGCAAAATAACAAAAAAAGATTCATGTAGCTGAACTTAATTGTTTGAGACACAAGACTTTTTTGGGCTTAGTTTAGTTTGGTTTAATTCTAGTGTAGAACTTCAACAATTTATTAAATAAAGATAAAAACCTAATAGAAAAGAAATAAGTGTAAGAACGAAAAAACAACATATACAACACAAAAGTAGACATTTGTGAAAAGAGATATATTTTCATGATGATCCTTCATACAAATAAAACACGCATGCATGGATTTCCTTATATTTTGGCACGGTGAGTGGGGATTGTAAAGTAGATGACACGTAAAAGTCAAGACTTGACCAGGCACCAACTTCATGCCCCGAAAGCTGGCTTCTGGGGGTGAAAGTGCTTAGGAGTTGGAATTTCCTTGATGAGGTGCAAACTACGAAGCACTATTCAGAAGTCTCACTGTGGCAATGGTGGCGGAAGAAAGATCTATCACTACTCTACTTAACAGATTCACCATACATGAAATGCATTTTTAATGAAAATGATCAGCCCCATGCCATTTATAATTTATGCATAACTTTTAAAAAGCAACATCTACATTATAGTATAATATAACATTCAAAGCCAGTGCATATATATGTAATGGTCCTAATCCATGTAATAAGCATGACATCATAAAAGGCATTATCACACTTATATGTGCAATTATTAATAATATCAAGACTGTTCAAACCTGGTTAATAAGTGCAAGGTCTGTGTGTATTTTCCGATAAAAATAATTGATAATCTCAAGACTATTATATATAAAGCCTTCTGAAGTGGTGTAAGTTTTTTATGTGGGATAGATCAGCATGCCTGTTTGACCAGATTTAGTTAGTCCTCAACCAAACTGCTTGCTTCACTGTTTTTCCAAAACCTCTAATTTTGTTAGATGATTGTCGAAAGGCCTCCCACTAGTCATTGGAATGTTGATCTTGTTGGGTCAAACTGTCAAGATTCTAAAATTATATCTACAATTTTAGTCAAAAACAATCCGGACGGGCAAACGCCGAAACTGGCTCCAGATTAAAACTTTTGATATCGAACAATCAAATATAAAATCCAGTAATACTTCCAAAGTTAGTTTAGGATTATACCTTTCGAAATCTGGTTGGATGATTTCGGTTGCCGTAACAATTTTTAGTCAACAATCCGCTGCGATTTTTAACTTCTAATCAAATTTCTAACACAAGTTTTCTGTTGTATTCCCGAATGCTAGAACATGAATTAAGTGTGGACTTCAGTTTATCGTGATCTTTAAAACCTATCTAGTCACCTGTTTTTTGGATTCATAAGATGTGGAAAACCTAGAATTGATATTGATTAACTGGCGACTAGATTTTATAACCGCATATGAATAAGCTACATCAATGACTTGTGGAGTAAATAAGACATGGGCTCCTAATGTAATTATAAAATCCTACCTCAACCCAGAAGTAATTTCATAAAAATATAAATTATAATTCATTCCACTAAAAAGTTATAATTGCACTCCCAACCTTATTCTCAAAACCGTAGTATTCGAACTCCTATTATTAAATACTTATTTATTCTCCCCACGTTAAGATTACAGATACTTGTCGATTAAATTAAATTACCGACAATTATATTTAATCGACTTCTTTGAAAAAATTTTAAGACTTTCTGCTTAACTTATTTGATTGCTGGATTACAAAATTCACATGCAGGGTTTGGTTCGGTCAAAACTTGTAAGCTTCCTTAAGAGGGTAACATCAATTCCAATATTTCGAGACATAAATTCCATCAATAATTAATATCCACCATATAATTAATATCGTTATCTAACTCATCAGGATTATAGACTCGTAAAAAATCACACCCTCTAATGAATTAAAATAACGAATATTAAATATACGTGAATAATAATTATTTCGGGATTAAGAGTATAAGTACTCATAATAATCATGAGATGTAAATTAATTTATAAAGTCAGTATAAAATTAATTACTCCAACTTGATCATGTTCAATACAAACAAAGTGTACTAGTACAATGAGTTAGAACAATTGCCGAAACAATTATCATTTCCTATAATCAGGACAGATCTACTAAAACATTGTGCTACGGTCGTACCGATGGTGTGTTCAATTCCATCTAAGACTATGAACCAAAAACTTATATTCTACAAGAACATTTAATCTGATCTTCTATGTGTAAGCCGAACTCTATACACCAGATTAAATACTATGTAAAATAAAAGACATCCATGCACCACATTAATAAATAATAAAACGCATACATTACTCATTAAGATTCTCATAAAATGAAAAAACTATTTTATTAAAAAAAATTAAATACTAAAACTAAAAACCATGACTTTTAGTATACAACCCTAACAATCTCCTATTTATACTCAAAATCATGCTGCCATACATCTGACTCTCATGCACTCTATATAACTGTCAAAAGTCTTAACTAGTAAGTTCTTTGTAAAAAGATCTACAAGGTTATCTGTCGATGCAAGTTTAGTCACAACATCACCCCTATGTATGATCTCTCTTATCAGGTGATATTTACACTCAATGTGCTATACTTCCCAAGGTAAACACATATTCCGAGGTAGACTTTTGAGAATTTTTATCTGACTAAAAATTCGAATCTGTGTACCCCAAAGGCACTAGACCATCTGCCTAGTAAACCAACATATAATCCTTAGTCATTTTTAGGTACTTGATTATATATTTTACCGCTGTCCAATACTCATATTCTGGATTAGACTGATATCTGCTAACCATGCTAACAGCAAAACAAATATCGAGTCTAGTGCAAAGCATAGTATGCATGAGGCTTCTTACTACCGAAGCATAAGGAACTGCCTTCATCTTCTCTATCTCATCAGGTGTCTTAGGATACTAAACCTTGGATAGAGTGATTCCATTCCTGAAAGGAAAAAACCTTTTCTTAGAATTCTGCATGCTAAAACGAGTAAAGACTGTATCGATATAAGTAGCTTGTGATAAGCCTAACATCCTATCTTTCTGATCTTGCATAAGCTTGATCCTAAGGATGTGGCTGGCTTCTTCCAAGTCTTTCATATCGAACTGGTCGGATAACCATACCTTCACCGAAAATAACACCCCCACATCGTTTTCAATGAGCAAGATATCATCCACGTAGAGTACTAGAAACACCACCACGTTTCCATCACGCTCCGTGTACACACAGGACTCGTCAGGACTTTGATCAAAACCATAAGACTTAATGGCTTGATCGAACCGAGTGTTCCAAGGCCTAAATGCCTGCTTAAATCCATAAATGAATCTCTAAAACTTGCACAACATGTGCTCCTGGCCCTTTGCTATGAAATCGTCTAATTGTACCATATAAATATACTCGTTAAGACTTTCGTTAAAGAAAGCTGTCTTGACGTCTATTTGTCAAATTTCGTAACCGAAATGAGTCGCAATGGATAAGAGAATCCGGATAGACTTAAGCATGGCTACCGGCGAAAGGGTCTCCTCATAATCGATTCCTTCTTTCTGAGTGAACTCTTTTGCAACAAGCCTAACTTTGAAAGTTTTCACCTTCCCGTCTGCTCCTCTCTTCTTCTTATAGATCCACTTGCATCCGATGGGTTTTATCCCTTCGGGTGGTTCTACAAGGTCGCAGACCTGATTAGAGTACATAGACTCCATATCTGAATTCATAACCCTTTGTCATAATTCTGCATCTTTATCTTAGAGTACTTCATTGTAGTTACAGGGTTCAGTATCCAGTTCTTCCGGGATCCTGTCAAAAGACTCTCCCAAGAACATATACCGATCAGGTTAACGAATAACTCTCCCACTACGACGAGGCACTACTTGCGTCTGTGTACTAACAGTGACACATTATGCTGAATATGAACCCGGTGCACCATAATTCACATGCTCTTCTAGTTGTAAAACCAGCATGTTAGTGGTAACACCCTGATCTGGTTCAGGATTGGCATGTGTCCCGATAATCCTCCCACTACGATGAGGCAATGGAATATCGATGACGCTTTCCCGTGACGCTTCTCCTGTACTACTGGTATTTTTTCTCAGATCTTCCAGAATATTTCTACTTTTGGACTTGTGGTCTATTACATAATTCTCTTCCAAGAATCGGGCATTGGTACTGAGAATGACCTTTTGATTCTTAAGATTATAAAATAAACCACCCTTCGTTCCCTTAGAATATTCAACAAAGAAACAGACTTCAGTTCTCAGTTCCCAGTTCCAACTTATCTGTGTTCCCTTTCAGCACGTGTGCTAAATACTCCCAAATCTAAATATGTCTCAGACTAAGCTTACGCCCAGTCCACAATTCTGTGGGAGTAGAAGGTACTGACTTAGAAGGTACTAAATTCAGAATATAAGCTTTTGTCTCTAATGCAAATCCTCAAAACAAATCGGATAACACTGAATAACTCATCATAAACCTCCCCATCTCCATAAAACTCCTATTCCTCATTTCCGCTACACCATTCTACTATGGAGTGCCCGGTACAGTCAACTGGGATATAATTCCTTCCTCTGACTAATAATTCCTAAACTCCCCAAAGAGGTATGCACCACATTGGTCAGACCGAAGTGTCTTGATACATTTCCCCAAACGCTTTTCCACTACCGCCTTAAATACTTTGAATTTCTCAAAACATTCAGACTTACGGTGCATCAAAAAAACGTATCCATACCTTGATTAATTATCTATAAAAGTGACAAAATACTCAAAACCTCCTCTAACCCGGATAGTCATAAGTCCACATAAGTCAAAGTAAACCAATTCCAACTGTTCCTTAAATCTATAGCCATTAGCCGAAATCAGCCTCTTGGTTATCTTACCCTCCAAGCAGGATTCACAAACTGGAAGTGCCTCCACTTCCAATGAACTCAAAAGTCCATCTTGAACCAGTCTATTTATTCTTTTCAGATTAATATGACTTAGGCGTAAGTGCCAAATATACGGTTGGCTCATTAAAGAAAGTTCATTTCTTTTAAATAGTGAATTAGATGTATTATTCAATTTATTTAGTTACAGTATAGGAAAAATAGGAGTAATAACATAAAAATCATCAACTAATGTACTAGAACAGATAAAACGTTTATTATCCTTAATAACCACAAAGTTATTAAAATAAACCAAACATCCGTCTTTAACCAATCTAGAAACATAAACTAAATTCCTTTTAATGGAAGGTACATAAAAACAATCTCTCCAAATTAAAATACCATCTCTACTAAAACTAAGAGTGACATCTCCCACTGCAACTGCTGCCACCCTTGTATTATTACCCATATGTAGGTAAATCTCCCAATCATTAAGCTGTCTGATTTCTTAGAATCCCTGTAAAGAATTACAGACATGATTGGTAGCTCCCGTATGTTGGGATTTAACGTGCACAAATCCCCTACGCAGCGAAAACATGAGCGTAGGCTACAATTCACACAAATCAAATAGAGAACAAGAACACCCACAAAAACACGAGAATTTACGTGGTTCAGCTGACTGCCTACCTCCACGGGAGAAGAAACAATCCACTATTGAACAAATATGGAATACAAGTTCTCTCAACCTCACAATCGCTGTGTATGGCCTCAAACTTGAGCCTCTCATCATCTTTCTATACTCTCTCTAGCCTCTCTCTAAGCCTCTCTCGAGTATTAGACGTTCTCCTTGGTTTCTATGGATATAAAAACCCTTATATAATAAGCCCCCTGGGTCAAAACTTAAACCTAGCCACCGCACAGAAAAGTCTGTCCCGCGTCGGTCCACTCGAGCGGATGCCTGACCGCTCGAGCGGTTAACAGGCCGAGAGCTTCTTTCGAAAGTTCGAGACATCAAACTAATAATCTTCACCTTGGCTCGACTTTCTGAACCATCACCATCTTGAAAATCTGCTGGTCGCCTCGTCCTGCACTCCTTTTTCCAAGTTTGAGTGCTCTACCCTCTCTGAATCTTCAACCTGAATAGACTTGGACCAAATCCAAATCAGACTTGAATTTGACCCTTCTGCAATCAACGGTCTTCTCATTCTTGGATAGTTTTCCAAACTCTAGCTTTCCAGTCTTCTGTAAAGACTCCACCTTCTCTGACACTGCTACTCGCCCCTGAACTTTTCTTGTGCTGCCTGTAGATTTCTTGTAAGACGAAGGTTCTCCACTTGATTGTTCCCTTTGCTGTTGACTTGAACCACCATCACCGAGTTTTCTAGGTGGGCTTTTCTGACTGAACTCCACCTCGACTGTTGCACTCTTCTTCTGACATTCTGGCATACTCTGCTTGTCATCCTGACCAAGTACCAAATGTCTGTCTCGTGCCGTCCCTGCTGGAATCAGTCTGTGTGATAGTGGTAATTCCACCTATCACCGTGTTCCCCACTAATCTGTAGAGACGATCCACTTTCTGCCCTCTCATGATAACTGAAAATCCTTTACTGATCTTCATTATTCCACCTCTTCCTGTGTACCCGTAATCCAAAGAATCCAATGTTTCTAAATAAATCAAAATTTTCTTTAATCCTAGAACATGTTTAACAATCCTCAAGACCCTCACAACACCGTCAAGCATCTTGATCTTCACTGTACCCTTTCCAATGGCCCGGCACGCTGTGTCATTCTCCATTAGAATTGTACCTCCGTTGCAAGGCTTATACTTGTCAAACTATTCTCTTGTTGGACACATATGGTATGAGTATCCTGAATCTAATATCCATGACTTTGACAGAAAATCAAAATCTGAAGAAACTGAAAGTGCATCTTCGTCTACCTCAATATTTGACGATTCCTCGGCAAAACTGACGGATTCTCTAGACGCTTTTCCACTCTTCTTCTCTTCCAGATGTTCCTTCAAGTCTTGGCACTGGCTCTTAAAGTGACCAGTTTTATGGCAATAGAAACATTCCACGTTCTTCCTTACACGTGACTTGGACCGAGATTTCCTTTTTTTGGAACCCTCCTTATTGGATATACTCCTTCCTCTGCTTGACTCGAACTTAGCCAACAACAGTCCGTTTACATCTGATTTACCATCCATGTTCATCTTTTCATGTGACATAAGAGAACCGGTAACCTCTTCAAGTTCTAGAGTGTCATTCTCGTACATCAGAGTCGTCACCAGATGATCATAGAATGTTAGAAGCGATGCCAATAGGAGTATTGCCTTATCCTCATCATCAACCTTTACTCCAAACCCAGATAACTGTGTGATGAGCATATTAAACACGTTGAGATGTTCCAAAAGGTTTGTACCTTCCCTCATCTATAGTCCATACAGTTGCTTCTTCACGTACAACTTATTGGCCAGATTTTTCTTCATGTAGAGACCTTCCAGCTTCTTCCAAATCTCATGTGCCGTCTTCACATCAATCATGTTGTGAATAATATCATCTCCTAGATTCAGCCGAATCGAACTCGCGGCCCTGGCGTCAAGTTCCACCCAATCGTCGTCAGTTATCTTCTCTGGCTTCTTTGCCTTGCTGAGTAACGCCTTGGAGACACCTTGTTGGATCAACAAATCTTTCATACGCCTCTGCCATAGGGAGAAGTTATTCTTGTCGGTGAATTTCTCGACTTCATACTTGTTGTTCGTCATCTCTACTGCAGTCTTGTGACCAAGCCTTTAACCTCGCTCTGATACCAGTTGCTAGGATTTAATGTGCACAAATCCCTTACACAGCGGAAACAAGAGCGTAGGCTACAATCCACACAAATCAAATAGAGAACAAGAACACCCACAAGAACATGAGAATTTACGTGGTTCGGCTGACTGCCTACCTCCACAGGAAAAGAAACAATCCACTATTGAACAAATATGGAAAACAAGTCTCACTCTCAACCTCACAATCACTGTGTATGGCCTCAAACTTGAGCCTCTCGTCGTCTTTCTATACTCTCTAGCCTCTCTCTGAGTCTCTCATGAGTATTAGACGTTCTCCTTGGTTTTTATTAACATAAAAACCCTTATATAGTAAGCTCCCTAAGTCAAAACTTAACCCTAGCCGCCGCACAGAAAAGTCTGTCCCGCGTCGGTCCGCTCGAGCGAACGCCTGACCGCTCGAGTAGTCACTAGCCTGAGACCTCTTGTGTACAAGTCCGCTCGAGCAGTTAAAAGACCGAGAGCTTCCTTCGAAAGTTCAAGACATCAAACCAATACCGTATGTACATACCAGGTATTGGTAGATAACACTGCTAAATATGTTTTTACAACTAGTGAACAGAAATTACATTTGTTATTCTGCTTGCTAAGAAAGACTGGACATTGTTTCTTCCAGTGTTTATCTGGTTGCAGTGAAAACACTTGCCTTTCGACTTTTTCATACTAGATTTTGGGCCTATTAGCTGCCTTTGGACCTGTGCCTCCCTGTTTCTGAACCTTTTTCTTTTTCTTGCCTTCCGGGTTAGAGGAAGAACCTTTTTCAGCAACAAACACATTTCCTGGCTTCCTAAGAACACCCTCGGCTACTTGAAGTTCCTTAAGTAGTTCTGCTAGAGAAAAACTGAGTTTGTTCATTGTATAATTAAAGCAGAACTGCTTAAAGCTATCAGGCAGCGACTGAAGTATAATGTCGACCTGGGTTTTCTAGTCAATCTCAGCTCCAAGGATCTCAAATTCATTCAGAAGACTAATCATCTTTAGAACATGATCCCTAAATGGGGTGCCTTCATCCATGTTTGTGTTCGTCAGAGATTTCATGGCCACCTGCTTAGCGGCACGATTTTGATCCCCAAACATCGCTTGGAGGTTCATAATCATGTTATAGGCACTAAGCATAGACTAATGCTGATACTGTAATACATTTGACATGGAAGTCAAAATGTAACAGCGAGCCATCTGGTTAGCCTTCTGCCGCTTCTGATAAGCCTAGGTTTTCTGTTTGGTCGCCCCCTCATCAGGTACTAGTGGACAAATCTCAGACAACGCAAACTTATAGTCCTCGGTAGTTAAAACGATATTAAGATTCCTTTTTCAGTCAACATAATTTAGACCCGTGAATTTATTTTCTTTGAGTATAGTCGCAAGTTGATTGAAAGCCATTTTATCTTGAGAATCACATAATTAAAAACCATTAATTACGATGAGAAAAATTTTGAATTTTATTTTAAAATCGGTTCCCTCTACCATTTAAAAAAAAAATCGCCAGCAGCCTGGTACACCGTGAATAGCATGCCTTAATGGGAAGGACGTCTACTATTCATCATTTGTCCAGATAGGCCAATTCTTATTAATTTTACTATCTAGGCAATGGACCTTACCAAGTAAAACTAAACAAATGACGTAGTTTTAGTCTTATAAATAATAGCAGTGACTCAGATAGAAAGAATACTATTATTTACAACTAAATGTAAACTATCACTTAATCCCGAATCAATCGCTTCGCAATGAACTTTTTAGATGAAAAAGTGATTCATACTAACAATTATCTAGAATTATCCCTAAATGAGGTTCATACCAGTGATCCCGTAATTAATTATGTCCAATGGAAAGGAAAGCCCTAATACCAACACGCAAAATTAATTACATCACCTACGAACTAGTGATGAAGACCACGTGATTTGTCTGTGAATAAATTTTCTCACCCACTTAGTTTTTTAAAATATTTTTTAGGGTTATAAAAACTGTTTAATTAAAATAAATTTATAATTTTCGAAAACCACACGTTACAAAAAATTTCAATTTTTAAACCATCTTTACGCGTTTTATGTATAATAAATAAAATTTTCAAATTCTAATTATTATAAAAAATTAATTTTAAATAAAAATCAAGAATTTAATTTTATTTTTTCGTTACACATATTTCGAAAAAAATAATTTATTATAATTAAACTTCTTTTAATTAATTCAAAACATTCGAAATTAACCGTCACGTTTTTCCAAAATTTTTAATTTTTTAAAAAAAACATCTTTAAACGTGTTTTTATGTAACAAATAAAATTCTAAAAATTTTATTTTAAAAAAATTAATTTAATTAAAGAATATTTTATTTTATTTTTCCATTACAAAAAAAAAATTAATTTTGAATTAACAAAATTAATTAAAACTTGAACATAATAAATAAGTCGAAATAAAAGCATCCACGCATTTAAATAAATAAATAAACAAATGGTAAATTACACTGACCTCCTCTAAGGTTTCTGACAAAAATAAAAACACCCCCAATAGTTTCTGAAATAGCACTGATCTCTCGTCTGGTTTAGTTTTCAGCATCAATTAAACCCAAACGTCATTTATCCGTTACTGACTTAACGTCAAAAGGTTGGGTCTGTTAAACAGTTAGCCTAATTTTTGATTTTACCTTTAATATCACAATAGTACCTATGAGGAGAAAGTCACAAATGCCCTTGTGACATAACCAATAAAAAAGGATGCTACACACTTTGAAAGTCTATCCAGCATCTCTCCACTACAAACACACTCAGCAGCAGAAAAATAATGTATTTAATTTCTTGAAATAAGCTTGAAACATAATTTCTGTTTGTTTCTTTAGAAAATTTATTTAATCAAAGAAAATATAATATTTTAGCTTCTTTCTCTTTTTCCTGGATTTGAGACAACACACACTAGTGAAATGTAAATAAGATTGGAGAAGGAAAGCTTAATTAGTAAACAATTTTAGAGTTACACTGAAAAGGAAAAGAAGAATAAAACACAGGAAACACTTATAAAATATCTGGAATTCAATTTATCAACAGAAAACACAGGAAACGAAGAAGAAGAAGAAGGAAACAACGATAGTTTTCGCAACAAATTCAATAAACAATCTAATGTTCAATAGCAGAATTTGGTGTACTAATCTTCGCTAAATCGAGATTCAAAAGATTTCGCCGCTCGGGGGTGCCGATTCCTCAGTTATTATAAAGATTGCTGATTTACAAAATAGAACAATGGATAAAGACCCCGAGAAGCCAATGACGATGAACTCATGAGAGTTCATTTTTGGTTGAACAGGTTTTTCATGTGGTTTTACACACACACACACACACACACACAGAAAAGAAAGGTCACCCTCAACATCGTCGGTTCCTTAACTTGTCACCTCCAAATCCCGACCATTTCCGCCACCGGCGACGTCAAGATTCGGGACGACCAGCCGATCCTCAGCAAGGGCGTGGTTCTCGACCCCAAATTCAAGACTTGCCTCTGGATTTACCTTCCAACCAAACAAACCACCGGTGACAAGTTTGATCCGAAACTCCCGATCGTGATTTACTTTCACGGCGGCGGATGGATTGATTTCAGTGCCGCCAACGCCATGACACACAACCTCGCTTGCAAGATCTCGGCAACCATCATCTTGTCCGTTGTCCTTGTGCTTTTCTCTATCTCTCAAATTCTTTTGATCCGCAATTTCCGTTTGTGAGTTTTGTTGATAAGTTCATGTTTGGAAGATGTTTGGAAGGTAAGAAAATGTAAGAAATATGAAAGAAACTAAAAACAAAAGCGCTTGTTTAGAATATAAGGATATTTATGTTTTTTAACAAAAAAAAAATAACGGAATTTATTTTTTCTACTGACAAGGGAGGTCAGCACTATTTCAGAAAGTATAGGAGGTGATTTTGTTTTTATCAGAAATCTCAGAAGAGGTTGGTGTAATTTACCCATAAACCAATGCATTAAATTCCGACTTTTATGGTCGATCTAAAACTCTTTAATCAAAGAATTTCTGATCATCTAGAAAACCTGTAATCCTGTCAGAATCAGGATTCTAATTTTCTATTCCTGTCAGAACACTATAGCCAATCAGAATCCTTGCACGACTCAGCAACTGCAAATCACAGTCCTACTAAAACACTGTTGACGCCGCGGCCTACCGCCGCCGCTACCGGACATCCCGTCACCGTCGCGTCAGCCCATCGCCGTCGCGCTACCCACTGCGCGCTGCGCGCCTATTGGCCGAACCTGCTTGCTGTGATTAGCTTTAAATGTTTATTATCTCAGTGCATTCCAAGTTGACCTTTAGGATAAATGATTCACAAAGTGCATTCCATGATTCACGTGGCAGTAGTGATGCGGAATTCAAAAGAATATTTACAATTAGATTTTAATTATTTAATATTTTATTTTATTAATTAAGATTTTATTCAATTTAAGATTCTATATATCTTTTAAATAAGATTTTAATTTATTTCCTTTTCATTAGGATTCTAAATTATATTATTGAGATTTTTATTTTAATTCCTTAAGATCTAATATCCTTTTTAGATTAAGATTTTAAGCTTATAAATAAGAGACTCCTTTTATGTATTCGTAGAGTTGAATTAATAAAAAAGTTGAGTTTTAAGGCGAAAGCCTTGAGTTAGGGTTTCGCCCCTTGTGAGTTACCTATCTGACATCCCCATCCCCATCACGTGCTTCATCAATTGATATCAGAGCTTAGGCACAAGATTCCTTATCCTCTTCTCCTTCTTTGACTCCTTTCTGTAGCCAAAGAAGTTCCTACCGCCGTTCTTCTCTCAGCTACATCGCCAACGACGCCGTCAACGACCATCGACAACCGCCACGGTCGCCACCTTTGTGTGAGCGCTAGTC
>JAULJZ010200325.1:0-19776 GCA_032270985.1 Heliamphora pulchella
AGTGCATTTGATAATTGGAAACTCAAGACATAATTTGAGTTAGGGCCGGGAGTTCAGTCAGGACCTTTAGTAGAATATGTTATGGTTCGTACGGGAAACAATCTAGCTCGGGGATAGAGTTAGGGATATCCGATTTTTTCGTACGGTTAGCCCGAGTCTCATACTTCCTCGTGATCCCTCACGTAGCCCATTATACGCACAGATTTTTTTTTCTTGTTGGTTTCGGTAATTATTTAATTTAATTTTAATGCCGGTATTACTGCCGGGGATATTCAAGCATTAAATTAAATGTTGAAGGGCGGTTTTGGTTTTTGGCATACCTAGGGATTACTCCCTTGGTGGCCAGCCCTAATATGGGGATGGGATTTATTTTTATGATGGATATATATCTCTTGCCAATTTTGAGGTAGGAAGATATACATACCATACATATCTTAAGTGATATATATGGGATATATCATTAAGAGGTAAGAAGCTAACCCTAATCCCCTCTCATAGCCGCCACCTCCTCTCCTCTTTTGGCAATTAATTTTGCTTTCTTGGAAAGAAGTGTGTAAAAAGAGAAATCGAAAAAAGAAGAACTCTTCGATCGGAATCGGTGTCCACACACCGTTATCTTCGTAGTACGTCCAGGACATACGTGAGAAGGTTGCAAGGTCGTCTTCAACGTATTTGGGACTTCTTGAAACTTTTCGACAAGTTTCATAAAGGTATTATGCTATTAAGATTAATATTGTTCTTTGTTTTTATGAAAAGCGCACACGTCGTTTTTTACAGTCACAGCGTCGGTTTAAATTTTTTTATTTTCGCTCCAACAATAGTATAAGAGCCACGGTTACGTTTTTCATGAAAAACCATTGTGCTAACATTTGTTTTGCAGCCTATGTCGTTATGATCCGGTAATATAAATGTATGAATGAATGCTTGATTTATATTATTTTTAATCGTTTATCTCGACAGTTTTATTTCGAGATTAGATCGGTTGTACGCCTCCTACGTGGGGTATTGGTTTTTGACGATGTAATCTATTATTTTATTTTTTTCTGGATCAATATTGTAATCGAATCATGCAAAACGAGGAACAAAAATAAAAGAAGAAGAACAAGGCAGCGGCGACAAAGGGCCGTTAGGCCACAATAGGGGCTGTCTTTGAGGCTTTTGAGAATCTTTTTTGACGCGATTTTTTTGCTGACATAAAGGTTGTTCATTGGCTATCCGATGGTGGTTCGGTTGCGGTTCGACGATGGCGAAAAAGGGGTCAAAAGGTGCTTCAAAGCTGGTCGCGCACAGTGGCGCCACTACAGAAATTTCGGCACTTTGAGGATTTTTTCAGGGCACTTCAACTTCGAATTTTGATGCAAGTGTTTTTGGAGATCAACAACTCAATGCGCTCTACCTATCATAATTTTTTGGGAGTTCAAAAGTGGCGGCAAGGCGGTCAAACAGCTGCTGGAAAAAGGCGACGCAGTGCTGCCTACACAGAAGAATTTTTGGCATCTTAAGGGGCTGTTTGGGCTTCTTTTTCAGCATTTTTCCGGCGTTCCAGTGGTGGTCCGGGGCTGTGATGGTAGTCCGGAGGTTGAGAAAAAATTTCGGATCATTGACGGCTCATTTAGGCTTCCAAAACCCTAGGCGTTTAATATTTGATTCGAGACGTCGGATTAAAATATTAAATGGATGGACCGGATCATAACGACATAATTTATATTTATTTTGTCGTTGTTTAATTAATTATTTATTTGTTTTATTTAATTGCATGGATAGATTTTATTTTATTTATTTTTTCTTTTATGCATGATTTTAATTATCGAAAGTATATTAAAAAAAACGGTTTTATAAAATAAATAATCCTAACATTTTTTTAAAATGGAAAAATAAATCGATAATTATTTATTTAATTTTTGTGTTAAAATTATTTGAGATTTTTTAATTAAAAATCGGGTAATTAATTTCTTTCGCAAAATTAAATAAGAAAGTTTTTTTTTTTTTTATTATAGTTAAATAAGAAATATTTTAATTGATTAAAACCGAATTTATTTTAATCGGGAATTAAAATATGTTTAATGGTTTAAAATAAACAAAAAGGTGAAACCCTCGATTTTTTAATATTAAGTGGGAGAAGGGTTTAGTCACAGATAAATCTTACAGTCTCCATTACACGTTCGTAGGAGATGTGATTATAGCATGTGCGCCGGCTTTGATTTTCGGTCTCCATAAAGAATGGCTATAGTCATGGTATCTCCGAGACGAATTTTTGAAAGAAGTAGATTTGAAAATAGTACGAAGTAGGGTTCGTTCACACCGGGCCCGGGGCTTTGATACGATATTTTCAAATTAAGAGTAATGGTTATACACTTAACCCGTGAATAAAAATATCCTCCCTAAGGAGTCACTGTTTTTATTTATGGGAACCAAAACTTATTGGCTATTTAATTTACATGGAATGTCCAATATCAATGAATGAAAAACCTAGTAGTTTTTTGTTCGTTGATTGTTAGACCTCCACACTACGTGGCCTATCAATTGATGTGACTCTGGGTCGGTATTTTTTTATTATGATATTTGGTTCTGACAGTAATTTAATAGACTGACATGTCTGTCCGGACGGGTGTTGTTTAGTAGACGTCCACACTATGTGGCCTGCTTAATCACGAAGGATTTGGGCTGCCAATAATTCTTTTTAAAATAAAAGGTTAAGGGACCCTAATTTGATAAAAGAATTAAAAAAAATTTTCTCTTTTGTTTCTCAATATTTAATAATGGGATCATTCAATCCACTAGCGGCAATTCTCAAGGAACATAAACTTACTGGACCAAACTTTATCACATGGAAACGGAATCTCGATATTGTTTTGAGTTCTGACGACTATAAGTTTGTGTTGCATGACCCCTGTCCTCCCATGGAGATCAACAAAACCATTTCAAAGTGTTTTTCCCCATTTTTAACAAAACATTTCCAAAACTGAGACTCAATCCCGAGAGTTAGCTCTAAACCTTCAAAACACAAAGTGCCGAGATTTTACAAATCTACCATTTTCAAAACCCACCATTTGAAAACCAAATATCCACAAGTCATATCATGTAATAACCAGGTAAAAAACACAAAACATGCTTTTATCCAAACAAACATGGTTTAAACATTAAAATGTGACATTCTAGTAAACCAAGGGCTCTTAGAACTCACCCCAATCTCAAAACTCTTCTTCTCACAAAAGGAAGAAAAGGGTTGATACCAATAGAAAAAGTGTCGACACAAATAGAAAATGTGTCAACACAACCAGCAAAGCTGTCGACACAAACAGAAAATGTATCAACACAAACAGCGAAGGTGTCGCCACAAACAGCAACAGAATACACAACATCAACAGTAGGAAAAGGTGTCAACACAAACAGAAAATGTGTCGACACCAACAAAAAAAGGTGTTTACACAAACAGAAAAAGGTATCGACACAAAAGTACAGAGAGTTTCAACGTAAACAGCCACAGCGTGCTCAACACCAAAGAGGGAAAAAGGATCAACACAAACAACAGAGGTGTTGACACAAACAGCAAAGTGTCAACACAAACAAAAAAAGGTGTTGACACAAAAAACTAAAATTTCTAAATTTCAGAATAAGCTACTGGCGATGGTGAAAAGCAAACCCAAGCTAAGAAAGAAGCTTCTTAACCCCAAATTAAACCAGCCAAACACCCCCTTTGTAACCCATGGGCATATACAAACCCAAAATAACAAAGATACACCAAAAGAAAAGCCTTAAACCCCTTTTCCTCCAACCGAAATCAACTTAAATGCGATTTTGAACCAAAATCCAACTTTTTGAAACATAAACCAACTTTTCATGTATTTTTAAACAGTAAAAAGACATAATTGCACGTAGCACCCTTTAAAGACAAAATAGTCTCGGATCCTACCTTGTTGAGTCAAAAACTCAAAGCCTCGAACTCCGTGAAAAACAAACTTCGTCGAAACAAAATTCCATCAAGATGAACGTGTAGCCCTCAGCGCCGATATTAAGGATCCGCTACCCGATCGCCAAAAACAAATCCCAGGCCCCAAGAAATTCTAGAGAGAAGGCAGAGGTTTTTATTTGGAAAAGGAAACTTAACCTCCAAGTTTTGGAAAAATCTCGACCAAAATATCTAAGGCTAGATATTTATAGGCCACGAAAATTTCTTTTTTTTAAAAAAAAACCTCACATCACACATCTCAACGGTCCCGGTATCCAACCCAACATGTATTTCTAGCTCGAACATACATAAAATGCACATAAACATGCTATTGTAAAAATAATAAAGAACACATCGAAACATTGCAAAAATTAAAATGGGTCAAGGTCTCACAACATAAAGCTATGATTTTTATACACCATTTAGATAAAAATATTTTCTACAACTCTCATGTTTAACAACAAGGCCAAAACCTAAGGCAAATGGGTGAACAATTCATATTGAGTAAAAACGGTTTAGCACTTTTCTCAAGATTTTACCAAAATTATGCTTTTTTTGGTCTCAGTTTTGGGGTATCATTTCAAGTCCAAATGGGCCCATTTTTAGTATGCTCTAGCTCAACAAGTACCCTACAAGTTTCATGTTTAGATCTAAGGGTAGTTGTTTGGAACAAGTTAGACGTTTTGGCAATTTTAAAAAGTAGGTTTTGTTAGCCACCAAAACTCATTAGAGCCGATTTTGGACAGAGAGTTTGAAACGGTTTTGGGCAATCATCCTGAGGCTTTAAGGTCTGATTTTTGGGCAACCAGTACTTCAATATGTTAGCTACAATGTTAATGTAGACCACTTTTGGAATAGGTCATGAAAAATAAGGGTTTGAGCTATGTACCAATATGTAACAGAATGTTCCTTTGTGGCTAAAGCTCAACAGAGACTTTCAAAGGAGTTTTGACCTATCAAAACTCAATATTTTGTTCTCATGTTTTGTGGGTAGATAGATATACATCGTTTCTACAACTTTCATATTTTGATCAAAGTTCGGATCTCATTTTAAAATAGGGTTTCCAAGTCGGTAGTGTTGACTGGTCGAAAAATGACACAATTTGGTAAAATTGTAATATCTTGAGTTCTAGTTATGCCAATGAGTTGAAAACAACTTTGGATGAAAGATAACACAAATAGCTAAATCTGGACATAAAGAACATGCTTAGATCAATTTTTTACATTGAGTTATCACATTTCAAATCTCAGGCCAGAAACATCAAAGTTCTCAAAAATTAAGCCTCTTAGGGTTCAAGTCTTCGACTTATGCCATGCCAAGATTTTGTTCCATTTCTTTGCATGCTTGTATTTTAGAATTTAATATCAAGGCTCCAGAACACTT
Source organism: Heliamphora pulchella (assembly GCA_032270985.1). NCBI lineage: Eukaryota > Viridiplantae > Streptophyta > Magnoliopsida > Ericales > Sarraceniaceae > Heliamphora > Heliamphora pulchella. The sequence continues at coordinate 5,334 of JAULJZ010200325.1, forward strand.
AGAAGTCATGAAACTTAAAGATAACATCACACCACATTATCTCATATCATTCATAAACAAAACAGCCCCTAATTTGTTACCACGACGCCTTTTCGATTTGATTTTGGTTATTGATTTCTTCATTTTTCATAAATGTAACTTGAGTTTGATTTGAGTTGATTTAATATTTTGTGGGCTAAATTCAGATATGAGGAAGCTAAATGTAGCTAGAGTTCAGTTTGGGGGACACAAATCTGATCCACCATCAATCAAGGAGTTTGTCTCGATTTTCGTGCCCCTATTGTGCAAGAAAATGTATTAAAAGTTAATTTGATATATCTTTTTACTATCTTTTTCTACTGAGGATTATTATTTTAATATGTTTATGAAAAATATAGTATTTTCATGTATTATCATAGTTTCCATAGCAATTGATTAAATAGATGTAGTTTTTTAAGTCAAATTAAGCTATTTTGAGAATATATAACTTTTTGACTTATTTTGTTGTTTATGAATTTCAATAATGATTTATTTGCTTTTGTTGACCTATAACACTATATTATTATGTATATTACTTGTTCAACAAGTATTGGATAATCATAATGCTTAATTTAATACATTTCTCATCATTTTAAGCTAAAAATAAAACAAAAAATCACTTCTTGGCACACTTTCCAAGGTGGTTGGCCACTAAGGGGCGTTTTTGTCATTTTTTATGTTATTTTGTTCTTTGCTACTTAATTGTACTTAAATCTTTGATTTAGGGTATCCATGTGCCAAAATTTAGATTTTTAAGACTTTGAGACTCTCCGGGTGCTAAGGTTTTGTTGCCTGAGTTTTGGACCTTTTTAGGGTTTTGAGGCCGAAGTTAGGGTTTTCGATTGGAGTTAGGATTCTGAACTTCTTTTGTGTTCTATGGTCTCGTGGACTATCGGTCACTAACACTGGGTTCGAGCAGGGTCTTTACACGGGTCGTTATCAACCGGGTTGTTACAACTAGGGTCTGTACCGGGTCATTAAAACTACCCCCTTAAACAAATTTTGTCCTTAAAATTTCGTGCTGTACTTCATCATTTGGAAGGTTGAGGATGATTTACTAACTTTGTGCCTTCTCGTTCTCCAAAATTATGTCCTTGTTTACTTGAGCTGTTATTTATTGAGAGTGTGGATAAGATCGAGCCCATATGTTCAGCACTTAGAGTAATGGTTGTTTTGTCCTACTAACATCTCAAACTGATTACTACCAAATCTTTAAGGACCATGTCACATAACCAACTTGCCCCAAAAGGTTCGTATCTCTGTCACATCAGTTAGCCTCTTCCCATTAACTGTTGCTTCTACTTCTGTTGGGTCCACTTGAATTTCTTCTCTAGGTATAACATGGCCTAAAAACATCACCCAGTCCAACTAAAATTCACACTTTCCAAGTTTTACCTATAACTTATGCTTTCTCAGGATCTACAAAGAATCTTCAAATGTTTCCTGTGTTCCTCTTCACTCCGAGAATATAACCGAATATCGTTTATCAACACAATTACAAATTGGTCTAGAAAGCTTCTAAAAACCCGATCCATTTGGTCTATAAACACAACAGGTATATTCGTTAACTTGAAAGGTATCACCACAAGTTCATAATGCTCATAACGAGTCCTAAAGGTAGTCTTGGGTATATCTGACTCCCATACTTTTAATTTATGGTATCATGACCCCTGTCTATCTTTGAGAATACATTGGCTCCAAAACACAACTTACATTGGGTACAACTTTCACAAGCGATCATATATCTCTAAGCTAGCCCACCACCGAAACTGATTTCAAACATTTTCCACTTTTGTCTGGAAAGACTGTCACTCTACCGAAAACCAACTCATTGCCATATTCAAACGTACATTGAAGACTACTTCCCGATCGACTAACGACTATTAACTCGAAATCACATCACCACTTTGTGTTGAACTACTCTAGTCTTACAACCATCAAGATTAATATCACCACTTGAACCTAATGAGTCACTGGGGCTAAACATACCACATAGACTAAACACTCCCTAGGTATATGCTTATTCATATGAATCCAATCACAACCTCATAACATATTTCCGTTACGTACATGTCATCCACTCTACAATCCTTTAACTGAACAGTATTAACTCCTATTTGTAAAGTTTCTTATCATTATCACTCACTCCCTTCACACATTTTATACCACACAATCGAACTAAGAATCACTTTTGCACTTTAATTTTTCATCTTACTCACATTCTACCAAGACACTCGATTCACTCAAGGCTAATTACAAAAACCATACCTATGAATTCGTATAGTGTTACTTACACTTCCACTCTTCTCATCCAAACACTTATTCCTCCCATGCACTCACACTAAGCTACTACACAACTCCACCAAAAACAACAAAATTATGTCGCCCTCCAACTTCTCATACATAGAGTTCACACGTTCCCATAAGAAAATTCCTTCTCTATATCAGCAACATCTACTCACCAATCTAAACAAACTTGCTCTAACGGGTCACATCACAAAAGGTTTTCGAAAACAACTTCCTTGCAACTCACATTGATACCACAATGAAATCGAATACCACTCCATAAGGGTTACACAGTCTAGACGCCAAACGATTACAAATTGATACTTTAAGAACCTACCACGTGAGCAGCTCGGTCTGTCTAAAATGCACACTTCACCCCTAAAAAACTCTTTAGCGTCAATGGGACTCACTATTTTCACAAACTCCTTAGCACCCAATCCTTGAATTGCTTAACTAAAGAGTTACTGGTCCTTAAAGTGATCTTGATAATCCTAATGACGAAGTCTGTAATCATATGCTTCCACCTTCTCGCTAGTCTTTCCAAAGGCTACTCTGCTCCTCTTGGCCTTTACCGTATGTTCTTGACGTGCTAGAACATTGCGTTTAAATGTCTCTCGAATAACTGGATCATTTTCTCAGGTGGGTGGTCATTTTAGGGTAAAACGAACATGATAAAAGATATGGTAGTGGTATTTACCTAGTCATGTGATCCATTGTGACTTGGTGGTTAATTCTTCATCAGGCTTCAAACGTTCTTTGTTGTGATCAAGATTCTTCGTTCTTTGATAGTGATGGCAAAAATCCTGACTCTAACATTTTAATGGGAAGGCTAGTGTGAAAACCGATGTATATAGACATACCTCCTTTGCTAGCGTACTAAAGTTAACGTGAGTTCGAGGCTGTTTCTCGTTTTTCACCTTCTTACTACCGATATGAATCTTTTTGTTCTTGATTTATCGGATGGTTGAGTCAGCTACGAACTAGTCTAGGGAAGTTTGAATTGTGCCATATAGTGGTGTCGCGAATCTTTTGGTGTGAAGCTGTCGTTTCTAACTTTAGATTGGTGATGGTATAGTCTTATTTGTTAGGATCTTTGAAAAGATATAGTTAGTTGTTACTGACGATCGTTGTTACTCATAGTTCTATAGGGCAAGGTTTTGAAGGTCGACAATCAAAAGCATGCAACATCGGATCTTGACAAAGATATGTTTAAGCGATGAGTAGCCAAACTAAATATTTATCCTGAAGTTACGTCGGCCTAATGTACTTCAATCCAAGCATCCAAGTTGACTCCCTAGGTTGGAATTTCGAGAGTAAACAAAGATTTCACGAAATCACTGCACAAAGGTGCAGTATCTGGATCGAGATAATTATATGAGGGTAAAAGACTTTACCAAAATCGAACGTTCGAAACCGGTGTTATTAGGAAGGAGGACACATAAAGGGCTTCAATCGTTTATGACAGTTGTCATAAAGTATTGAGAAAGAAACTCATAGGAATAGAGTTATGGGGTTCTAATGGTGACTTTCTTATAACTTAGACTAGCCCGGGTGTTTCACCATCTAGGGGTTCGTTAGCCTACCGGTGCTTCAGTTGTCTATCAGCCATCCCAGGAGATTGTTGAGATTTGGCGCTTGTATCAATTCTTAATTGTTTTCATGATTTGGGATATTGTGAAACTTAATTTGGGCTTATGAGATAGCTTATGAAGAATTCAACAACAAACATTTGCATCACATTCGAATCACATAATCGGTGTACAAGCTTTTAAAAGTTCACAGAACATATGTACAACATCTAACGAAGGAAAAGATACAACACCCAATGCACTAAAGCCTAGACGAACAGATGCGGATAGAAGTAGTGGATAACTGAGTCACGTTCCCACGTTGCCTCACAGATACCGTAGCAGCGCCACTGCTCTTCTACGTGCCAAAATCCCTCTAGTCCCTTGTGAGCCCGGTTGATCATGGCTGTTGGTACCTCTAGGTACATTTTCGAATTGTTAAAGTATATTGCCTGGTCGCGCGGGTTGATGATTCCTCTCTTATCTCATGGTTTCTGTGTTTGCATACCCTTTGCATCCATCCTGTCCCCTAATAGCTCTTTGAATCCCGATGGTACCTTCAGACGATAGATGGTCTCGTCACATCTCTCCAACACCCTTAGTGGATCCATGTATCTCGGGAAACACTCTAAATTTTTCCACTTCCACGTCCTTTCTAGGAAAACTCTTGCATATACCCGTTCTCCAATACGATAGTCCTTGCGGTACTCTTGGCAGCTCTAGTAGATCACTACGTCCGTTGCGTCATCATCGTTTGTCTCCGGTGGCGGTGCCTCTAATGGATTATAAAAGAAAGCTATGGCTCGTTCCTTGTTCTTGTTGTCCTCATCCTCAGGTTCCTCCTTGTCCTCCACCTAAACATCAGCCTCATTTCCTACCTCATCTGGTTCTTTGTCTGCCCTGCTTCTCCAGTCCCTTCTCCTTCATGAACTGACCACTCATTCAGGAACATCCCTACCAACGAAAATATGTCTATCGGGTCTTGTTACGCAACGGGTTCTTCCTTGGGGTTCGAGTCTTCTGGTTTAGGTGATGCCCATGGTTCTCCAGCCGACTATGTGTCGAATGTCATCCTAAGATGAGAGACGATTAGGAAGAGAAGCTTGAGGTATGGACTTCATGGTTTTAGAATTTTAAGTGATAATTTAATAATATAGACACTCTACAGAGCTTCTACTCTACAGAACTCGTAGTCTCCCATAACCCAAGGCCTGAAGGTTCACTAAACCTGGGCTTTGATACCAACTGTGACGCCCCATCCTTCGGGCACGTCGGGACATACATAAATATAAATAAAGGGATATTCTAACTATTCATTCATATTTATATACGTTAGTTATTACATCATAAAGGAGTTATGAACTATTCAAAAGTACATAATTATTATAGTTTTACCAAGAAATTTCAACAATTGCACTAAGCGCAAGAGAACTGAATATAAGTACAAAAGCAGAGGTTTCGACTCCATAGAATGCATCAACGAAATCCACGTGCTCTTGGAACTTACCATATTCTTCAAACTCTTCTTCTCCCTCTGGGACGACTTCCTCTTATAACTCCTCCTTACTTGTGGCACGAATGCAATGAGACAAGGCCAAGAAGCAAAACACTTTAATCTTCCAACTAATCTCACGACACAAAATTCACCACGACACATACCATATAACACCCAGTATAGTTTATAGTTAAAGAAACAGACAAATTTATGACAGGATAGCAGATAAGTCAATAAACATGTGCGTATGAAATGCAAATGCCCAACCCAACATGCACCCATATTATAATAGGAATTCCACGCCAGGAACCACTAAAGTAGACTTGATGGGACTTTGATCACCAAACCTATCCTTGCCTTGTTGTGAATAGTAAATGCGTCGCTAAGCTTCATGTTACAGCTATTTTACTCAATGGCAATGGTGTGGGGGCGGGCCAACTAATTATCAGCCACCCTTATCCGGGCCAACAATCCCCACCATAAGAACCAGGATGCTCGTTTAGCATCAACCCAAAGTCTAAATCATCAAAACCAGAATGCTAGCGATAAACCCATGGTACCCAACAATCCCCATAAACCATTTCAAACACCGGGGACACACCTAGGGTGTATAAACCAAATTTGTAACACCGCAGACACACTCAGGGTGTACAAGCCAAGACATTTTCGAAAATGACAACCAGGGATGCCTTAGATTTAAAACCAAGAAGAATAATCTCAATATAGCCCATCCCAACAACGACTTGCACAGATGGACTCCAACGTGCCAGGATGCAAATGACAATGTTCACGATGTATGGTCTGGATGTAAAATACAACCATCTATAGCATGACATCAACTAGCATGGCAAAATTCATGATACAAGGTGCAAAGCATAAGGTACAAGCATGTGAAGCACGAGCTACAATTCTCAAGATATGATTCAAACGTGATAACATGAGTTCTAAATCATCATACATTCACTTAAAACACTAATCAACTAATTCAAACCAAACATCATACAAAAACTCGGGTCTCATAGTGAAGGGAACTCAAACATACACTTAACAAATTTTAAGGCAAAAAATCGAGTATTAAATTAAAAGATCCGAGGTTTCGGGGCATCTAGACTTGGAATCAAGCTATGATTTTTATATACCATTTAGATAAAAATATTTTCTACAACTCTCATGTTTAACACCAAGGCAAAAACCTATGGCAAATGGGTGAACAATTCATATTAAGTAAAAACATTTCAGCACTTTTCTCAAGATTTTACCAAAATTATGCTTCAGTTGGTCTCGATTTTGGAGTATCATTTCAAGTCCAAATGAGCCCATTGTTTAGTATGTTCTAGGTCAACAAGTCCCCTACAAGTTTCATGTTTATAGCTAAGGGTAGTTGTTTGGAACATGTTAGACGTTTTGGCCATTTTAAAAAGTAGGTTCTGTCAGCCGCCGAAACTCAATAGAGCCGATTTTGGATAGAGTGTTTGAAACGGTTTTGGGGTATCATCCCGATGCTTTAAGGTCACATTTTTGGGCCACAAGTACTTCGATAAATTAGCTACAATGATCATGTAGACCACTTTTTGAATAGGTCATGAAAAGTAGGGGTTTTGAGCAATATATCAATATGTAACTGAATGTTCCTTGTGGGCTGAAACTCAACAGAAAATTTGAAAGGGGTTTTGACCTATCAAAACTCAATAGGTTGTTCTCATTTTTGGTGGGTAGATAGATATACATCTTATCTACAACATTCATGTTTTGACAAAAGTTCGGCTCTCAGTTGAAAATAGGGTTTCCAAGTCGGTAGTGTTGACTGGTCGGAAAATGACACACTTTGGTCAAATTGAAATATCTTGAGTTCTAGTTATTTCAATGCGTTGAAACCAACTTTGGACCTAAAGAACATGCTTAAATCAATTTTGTACACTGCGTTATGGCATTTCAAATCTCAGGGTAGAAACATCAAAGTTCTAAAAAATTAAGCCTCTTAAGGTTTAAGTCTTCTACTTATGCCATGTCAAGTTTTTGTTTCATTTCTTTGCATGCTTGTGTTTTAGACTTTAATATCAAGGCGCCAACAGACTTAGAGGTCATCAAACTCAAAGATAACATCACACAACAACATCTCAAATCATTCATAAACAAAACAACCCCTAATTCGTTACTACGATGCCTTTTCAGTTTGATTTCGATTCTTGATTTTTAGAGTGTTTACAGGGATGTGTTGGGAGATATTTTGAGGGATCTTAGATACAAGGTTTAAAAACTTTACTTGTTTTGAAAGATCAAAGAAAGATAGGGGTTGATTTGGACTTTGCTTTCGAAAACCTCATAGGTTTCTTCCTTTTCCTTCATTTTTCTTCCTCAAACTCACCCTAACTCTCAAGATCAAAGGGTTTCTGGTTCCTCCCCCTCTCTTGGCCGAAAATAACATATGGAGAAGAGGATGTTTGGCTCTCTTTATATAAGCAAGGCTAGGGGACATGTGGGAGACAAAAAAGTACCAAAAGGGTCATTTTTCTTCATTTTTCGTAAATGTGACTTGAGTTTGATTTGAGTTGATTTAAGTTTTTGTGGGATAAATTCCGATATGGGGAAGCTAAATGTATCTAGGGTTCATTTTGGGGGACAAAAATATGATCCACCATCAATCAAGGTGTTTTCTCTCAATTTTTGTGCCCATATTGTACAAGGAAATATATTAAAATTTAATTTGATGTATCTTTTTGGTATCTTTTTCTACTGAGACTTATTATTTTAATATGTTTATGAGAAATATAGTATTTTCATGTATTATCATAGTTTTCATAGCAATTGATTAAATAGATGTAGTTTTTTAAGTCAAATTAAGTTATTTTGACAATATATAACTTTTTAATTTATTTTGTTGTGTATAAATTTCAATGATGATTTGTTTGCTTTTGTTGACTTATAACACTATATTATTATGTATATTACTTGTTCAACAAGAATTAGATCATCATAATGCTTAATTTCATACATTTCTCATCATTTTAAGCTAAAAATAAAGTAAATAGTCACTTTTTGGCACACTTCCAAAGGTGTTCAGCCACTAAGGAGCATTTTTGTGATTTTTGATGTTATTTTTTCCTTTGCTACTTAATTGTACTTAAATCTTTCATTTAGGGTATCCATGTGTCAAAATTTAGATTTTTAAGATTTTTTGCTGTACTAGGGGTAAAACGGTCATTTTACCCTATTTGTGAGGTTTTTTTTATATTTAATTCATTATTTCAAGATATTTACTTCATTTAGAATATTGGGAGACTCTCCGGATGCTAAGGTTTTGTCGCCTCAATTTTGGACCTTTTTAGGATTTTCGGGCCGAACTTAGGGTTTTTGATTCGAGTCAGGATTCTGAACTTCTTTTTTATTCTATGGTCTCGTGGACTATCTGTCACTAACACTAGGGTCCAAGCAGGATCTTTACATAGGTCGTTATCAATCAGGCTGTTACAAAATTAGAACTTAACTCCATGTCTAGGTGCCCCAAAACTCTGTTATGATTTTAAATTTGACGCATGAATATTTACCTAAATTTATCTAAGTGTATAAGTGACATGTCACATTGTGGGACTTAAAGATATGGACTTTAAATGAATTATGTTAGATGATTGGTGTATGAAAATGTGTAATTGATGAATAAAATCTATGCCGTTAGGTTGAATTTATGTCTCGTGAATTATTATTTGTGCTTTAAATACTTTTACTTCATGCTCAAAATTTTATAATTCCATGTAAAGTATACATATGTCATTTTAACACAAAGTCAGATCAATTTTGTACCTGTGAATTGTAAATAGTAGTTGCATATGTCATATCACGTCATAGAGAGCACACATTTTTGGTTTCCCTCCAAAACATTGATGGGCGGGCCGCTCAAGAGCATGCTTTTACGGGGATTAACCCGAAGGATAGACCAACCTTACATTGCGCAAGTTTTTGGTCTTTCACTTAGGAGCAACTCGTGTCCAAACTTAATCATTCAATGCCATCGCACGGTACTTTAACCATTGAATTATTTCATTTCATTAACAACTAACACGAGTCCAACTGTCCACCCGATTCCTCTCGCTCAACCCATATCGCGACATGCATTTTTTGGTTTTACAAAAAAAAACCCCAATTTTTCATGCTCGGCATTGTTATATGTAACACAACTCATCAAATATAAATACAATAGGTTATCGTAACCCTCAATTTAGCCAATAATCACATCAATTTCAACATATGTGCTCCTTAACCCAAAAATCCCAAATTTTCATGGTTTAAACACAAATTCAAACCCTAGCCCATCATTTTTCAAATCTAACCATATTCAACAACAATGTGAAGACATAATCATGTTAAATCATCCATAGATCTAAGATTTAACCTCCATTAACATCAAACCTTAACCTAAGATTTTAAAAACACCATTTTCATGCTTTTAGGTTCATAAATTCAAAATACGACACATATCACATAGATATTCAAAGGTAGTCATAGATCCTACCTCTTAGACGTTCAAAACTCAAGATCCAAGGTTTTGGTAAGCTCCAATTGCAAGAATCTCCAACCAAGAGGGTGAAAAGGAGCCTTCAACGCCAAATACAAGCCTCTACCAGGTATTCCACTGAGAGGGGAGCAAGGGATCACCACTAAGAGGAGCAAAGGGAGCTTCAAGAACCCTTCAACCCAAACCCATGCTCTCAACTTCTATTTTAGAGAGAGTGAGAGATGAAAGGAATGAGAGAAAAGACCTAGCTCGCCAACTATTCGCTCGAGCAGACGCACCACTGCTCGAGCGGTCCCCACTTACTCAAACTCTCGGCCATCTATCCTCTCGAGTGGGCTCCCCACCGCTTGAACGGTCAGCGCCGGGTGAGGACCCCAAATAAAGATGCCAAAACTGAACCGAAATGTAGGCCAAACACCTGACAATGATGTTCTTGTGTATTACTAAACCTATGACCCTCATCATCCATCATTACATGATTAAAGTTTTAACTCCCTCTCAAAATTAGCACTTTTTCCAATTCCACGGGAACTCAAAGTAAGTTTTAAATAAATCCTTAAAATAAAAGGGATCGGGTCCTTAAATCTTCCCCCACTTATGAAAATTTTGTCCCCAAAATTCGTCACTAGGACTCCAGTTAGCTGACTTGCCATCGATCACCAACCGACACCAAACTCTGTACAACAGTAAAGATGCTAACGCAACTCATCCCCAAGGGTGACGTCTCACAACACAAACATGTTCCCGAAGGATAAACATCCATGCCAATTGTCCCCACACAAATGGTCTTACTAATACAAGGGTTATCCTAACGTCATCGGACCGAGATCCAACTCTCACCACCGAGGCCCTAAAACACAACCCACATCGAATGTGACCCATCCAAACAATTAAATGCATAGGACAAAATTAATCCACAATCGAAACTGGTTTCAAATACATTCCACTTCTGTTTGTAACGGCTATAATCTTGGTCGGACTGCCACAAACTAGCTCATTCTCATACCAAAACACACGCAGGGGACTACTCTCGTAAGAACAAGCACACATCGGTAAACTCTGACATTGCACATGCTCAAGATCTTTTTCATGCCTTCACGGTTAACTAATGACTACAAAACTCAAAGCGACATCATCCTTCCATGTATGTTAGAAACGCTATCACTTATGCTGATGAGATGCTAATTCTTGAGTAGAAACAACAAACACCTTGTTCCAGAGAAAGGACTTCTCATGGTTTGCAAACATTCTCCGTAAGCCCTCAGCCCCTGCCAATCCTCAACCACTTCCTTACTCACAAACCACAACTCTCATATTGCAAAAACACTAAGTGTCACATTGTTACCAACTCCAAAGTTTCACACAATCGAGGTTACCACCCCGGCATCGTAGCCATTCAGATCCATATGGTCACATGAACTCACTGATTCACTAAGGCCAAACACATCATACAGATAAAACCTCCCATTGGCAAACACTTTTCTACACAAACCCCACCACGTCCCACACTACGTCATCAAGCGCATCCGTAATCCCACGTTTCATAATCAACCTTTTGACCTTTAATCGATCATAATGAATCCATCTGACATTTATCCACACTCATAATACGTATATCGGTCCTTCAAACCCATAATATTCCACACTTAATCAGTTATTGAATTTCAGACAGTTATCAACCACACTGTTCACCAATACTTGCATGTGTACTCACATCTTTTCTCTGTATCCAGACCACACGTATAACAATCCTCCATTTGATAGTAACAACACATAATTCTATGATCACTCACCGACACCACTCAACCTATTCATACATTTCCCATCATGTAACCAACCAAGACCCGCCTCTTGTACTAAATAGTTTCATCTTACGCACAACTTCTCAGGGCACTCTACCCACCTAAATCTTACCAAAAAGGACCAAACCACTCGATTTGCATACCATTCCTTTGCTCTTCTAGCATTCGTACTCATACACTTACTCCTTCAACATATTAACACCAAGTTATCACGCAACAACCCCAAAACTAATGGGATCACAAACTTTCTCAACTTCCCATTAATCGAACCTAAGTACCCTTACAAGAAAATTCTTCCTTTATACGGATAAAATCATTCCGTTTCGAACCATACAAATATGTTGGCCCAAATAGGTCATACTATCGACGGCTTTTTAGTACCAAATTTCTTGTGACTCTGACCTTTACCACATTTTCTTGATAACCTCAACTCGATTGTCTATAACTTGTGTCTTTATCACGATTAGGCATCTGGCCACTAACTCTAAGCAAACTGAGCCGCTCCACACATCAACAAAACACAAACTGAAATCGATACCGAATTACCACACAAGATGAACGACATGGTCATCAAAACTTCAGTAAGAATCTCATTCAGACAAGAGTTAAGGATGTTAACATTCTCATATAAACCCAGACACTCATATTCACGGGGTAGAGTGAACAAACCTCCCCAGGAAACTACGAGGAATCGGTCATACAATCGCTCGATCACGGTGGTAAGAGCTCACAAGGCACGACCCAAAGGACCACAACATGGGTATAAGGTCCACAGAGATTTTCTCCTTCTCAGAAAATAGTCAAATTAAGAATCAATCAAAGGTCTTGACCCTTACATCCATCAGGGATAAAACAACACACCCACGACGACCGTTCACAAGATAGTTCCCTCTCTATCAAGAGAAAAGAAAGGGTCGATCAAAAGTTCTCACTCCAGCCATCACATCCTAGATCCCCATTAGGTACTCAATTTAGAAAAACACTATCCATCTGTCTTTAAGTTAACAGTGGCTACCATCATACAAATGGTGGCTACTTCAAACACGATGATCATACCACTCGTCCCACTCAACTCTCAGGTTCAAACCCTGTTCATACACTTTGACTACCCTTAACTTCTTTACACCTGAACAACGTGTCTCATACACCCACAGGTCCATCACTGGGTATCCATAAAGGCATAACGCTGCCCATTCACATCCTTTCAAGGCTTATCCTTACAAGATTACACTGCACTAACATGACTCCCAATGGGTAAACAATAGCCACACTACCATCTCGAGCTCACGGCTCAGGCACGCCTACGAAAGAAAATGTAAAGCACTCCATCAAAGATGATCGAAATAGAAACATTTCAACCAGAGTTACCTATAACTCCCACGATTAGACGAACATCATCCACACTTCTGCAATCCGTGTATAAAAATAATTACATACCCCTTTGAATCCATGATTTTTGCCTACCAACCCTTGGCCACTCAAACCATTATGGTATATCATTGAATTTTACTACTCCACATTTCACTTACAAGGGAAAAATAGCATGACCACCTCTACACCACAGATTCAAACATAAACATCATTCATTCCTTCTAGGAACATCACACTCATCATACATCATCCAAGCAACTAGGTCAGCCACACCATTAACACCTATCACACTTTCTCAAGTTCCATGCACTTAGTACTTGTAGGGGAAAAACACTAAAACAACCATATCATCTCGCAAAAGATCTAAGACTACTTACAATGTAGCTCCATCCCAGCACACATCCCTATACTCACTAAATACTATTCCCAAACACAATCTTATAGCTACACCGATAACAATCCAAACCGTAAGCCTTTACTCCCATAGGATTCTCAATTGATTTACACTCGCTGCACACTAAAACTGTGACCAAAACTAACACACCTGCGACTTCACTGTTAACCCACCGAAACACACTTCTGGGCTTACGCACCCGTAACTCTACTATTGAATCTCAACAAGGAACGTGGTTCAACATCCCGCTAAGGACAAAACATTGGAGGTGTTAAACAAGCTTTCAAAAGCTACAAAGCACCACGAAGGCTACTAACAACACTCCACCAAGCGAGGGATCCTCCGCTAAAATCATTTATATCCATAATTTTCAAATAACGTAGGGTCGATGATTATTACGCTCCCATCCACTATGTTCCCATCCATACCCCACTCTTAGGTATATGGCTCAAGACATAGTATGGCTCATGATGTACGTAATCCTCAACAAGCCCCCAAACCACATCGCATACTCAACCACATTAGGTAACCTTCGCGAGGTTTCTAGTTCCCTACCATACCTAATCATAAGGCTACTGGTAACACAAAAACATAATGGGCCACCAGCTACGGTCACCACCTGTTAGGAATGTATACTGGAAAGCCATGCTTTTTAGGTATTTTATTCTTGATCCCTGACATATTAATAAGAAAAATTTGAGATGTTTTTGCATTCGTGGTTTCATATTTATATTTATGATGTATGAATGCATAGTCCGTATATTCTGTCAAGTATTTTACTCGGTGCATGCTGCTAGGAAGATTGGGTCATAGGTTCTGACAGATTATACAGGTAGGCTCACAATCGCAGTGGACCCAAACATTCTATTGGTATGATTGTAGTACATCGTTATAGTAGCTGGTCTTGGCTAGGTTGAACGGGTCGAATTCAGGTTTTGAGAATTCGATGTTCGAGCTCAATGTGTTAGTACACTTGGAGTGTATTGAGCGGGATCAACG
>JAULJZ010200335.1:0-19776 GCA_032270985.1 Heliamphora pulchella
TTCAGTGAGCTTTGTTAGGTTAGTTGGTTATTTGACAAATATGACTTATTTTCTGGAAAACTAAGACTTTGAAGAAATTACTCCTTGAATCAAAATTTTTGAATGAAAGATAGATAGATATATATATATTTTTTGAATGACATATTTGATGGGTGCATTCCATTTACTCTAAATGAAGTGATTATGATGGAAATAGCCTTATGTTGATGAAAGCTCATAAAATTTGGTGTCCACAAATTGATTATAGTAGTTTGGCTTATGAAAAATATAATGTTGAAATCAATGATTCCTTTGAACAAAGAATGGTAGCATGTGTAATTATAATGATATGTTGAATACATCATGATATAAAATGAATGTGATTTGAGAATGAGACGTGAGAAATTGATTGATGTGATTTTGAGTTATGAGAATTTGGAAATGGAAATGAGAATAATGACTTGAGTAACGAATAATGAACTGAGAAATAGTTTATGAGAATTAAGTTGGACTTGAACAGCTCCGCGGTGAAAGACCAGAAACTTGCGCAAGCTGGAAACTACGTGCCCACGAGTTAGCCCCCGAAATGTGGATGTGTTGGTTGTTGCGGTGAGTTATAAAGCAACCCATTCACCAAAGGCTTTGCGTAGCCTGTTGGGGGAATGGGGCGAGATTTCTATAAATTGCACCTGACGTTGGTTCATCGGTTGAGAAATGGCATAAAGAAAATTGAATGAGGAAGTGTGACTCGTGATGGAAACCAATGAGATTGTAGATGAAATGTTATATTCTTTTGGAAAAGTGAACATTGCATGTGCGTGTGTGAAAGTTTATATTTAAGAAAACAAATATTACTAATTCAGTTGCACCCATCACACCTCACAAATCATGCATAACATTAGAGTTAGTCTTTATCCTACGAGTTCCGGCTCATGTGTATTGTATCTAACAAATTCAGGTCTTGAAGACCAAGAAAGATAAGAAGGATGAAGTTGTGCATTTTGGAGATAAATGGAACAATTCAATATTTTGTTATGTTTTATATGATACAGAAACTTTAGAAATGTAAAGATATGAAAGGGGTTGTAACTACATATTTGTTTTGTCTGTAATTCGTAGGTGATTATGTACATAAACTTAAGAGACCAAAGCTCTGTGTGAGATCTGTCGGGGTGAGGGAAATGTTTATAAGACACTTGATCTTTGGTTTGAACCTTGAGACATAGAGTAAATGTAGATATTTAAAGGTAGTTTTGCTCTTTTTTTTTATTGTTTATGTGGGTTATGCAAGGTTGATAATGAAGAGGAAGAGGTCTCAAAATAGGGTATTCTTTAGTATTCTGTCGAGCAGGGGAGCACTCAAGCGAAGTCCTGTTCGCTCGAGTGGTCACTTGGCAAGGAGTTGGGAACCTCTCAGGTGCCTGATCGCTCAAGCGGGGTCCCATCCGCTCGAGCGGACTTAGCTGTTTGTTGCAAAAAACTCTCTTAAAAATTAATGGTAACAACCTATGTCTTAGCTATTCGAATAATACCCATCTAAACTCATTTTCTGACCCTGAAAACACCTATTTCAAGAAGTTGTTCCCTTCTATTCAAACCAAGGATTTTCACGTTTTCCTAAACAAAGTTTTTCATGTAAAGAAATGGATTAAGATCTTAAGTTTTCAAAAGATAACTTAGCAGAATGAACTAACTTGGGATGGGAAATGGGTCCCTGGGGTTAGGAGCGTGACAAAAATCAGGAAGGAAGAGAAGATGGTAGTCATGGTTGGTCACAGGTCGGAGAGACGGTGCCTTGGTGGAAAAATTATGGTGCGTTGGGGTGCAGAACTGGGTATTAGTAGCAATAACTGATTGGTTTATTTTATTCAACAAGAAAGTTTTTTATTCATTTGAATTCATATTTGTTCAGTTCATCAAAGAAGCATAAAATTAGCATTATGAAACAATCAAACGCCAGCATCAGTGTTTAATGTTTATACTTATGTTTTAACAGTCAACTACCGAAGGGGAGACTTTGGTATACTGTCAGCAAAAGTGGGGAAGGCGATGTAAGTTGAAGGACCTTGTACTTAGCATAAATCCCAAGGAATGTTACTATAATTATCCATTTACATTTCTTTCTATATTCCTTGTTCTGACACTCTACTTCTCTCTTTTCCTACACAAAAGATACCAAAAAAGAAAACAAAGAATGATTCATGAATTACATATAAAATAAATAAATAGGTGCTCCGGGCTTCCAGCTAGATTAGGAAACACAACATAAACCAAATGCCAAAAATCAGCAAGGAAATAAGAAACTGAAATTTGTAATTCAAACTCCAGTCGCAAAAATCAATGGCGCTCGAGCAGTCAAAACAATTGAGAGCACAGTGAGAAAAATAAACGAACTCACTATAATACATCACCCATGTATAATCTCTCCTCCACAAATAAGCACAAGAGATGAGACATAAGCATATTTGTGTTGCGATAAAAAGAAAAGATGTGTTAAATATGGAATACCTGGGTCTCGGATTCCTTTTGATCGGTATGGGTGGTTTCTCCATAGGATGCAAAGGGCAAGAGCTTTAGTAGGCGTCGGAACAGTAGAGTAGATGAAGGGGGAAAGTGGTAAATAAGAGAGCGATTTGGGCATATCTGTGTTTGTCTTAGAGAAACCCATGTGAGGTGGTTCGGATATTTGGCGGAGATGGTGTGTAGGCGCGAGGGAGGTGGAGGTGGCCGAAAGGCCGGCGTTCTAAGGAAGGCAGTGGCCATGGGTTGGGAAGGAAGGGAGCAGTGAGGTTGAGGGAGAAGATAAATTGAGCGGACGGTGAGCGTTTATTAAGGAGAGGGAGTTCCAGGTGTGGTTAGGAAAGGGTGAGCTGTAGGATGCACGCAAATTCGCGCGTGCGCCAGAAGTAACCCCAACTTGGTGGAGGTTTAGGGTCTGTTAGATTTTGTACTAAATTTAAGGTTTTACAAATTTTGATCGATTTTTTAAATTTAAAATCAAATTAATTATTTAGTAAAATTAAATCAAATATATTGGGATGTGTCTTGTATTATACGATCAATATAATTAGGATTTTATAATTATATGGCATATAAGATTTTAGGATTACATAGTTATATGGCGGCTAGAGTTTTAATGTTTGTCTATAAATATGAGTCTTATAATTCTAACAGTTTTGTGAAAAGTAAATTAAAGAAAGTAGAGATGTGGGGAGAGATGAAAAAATATTAAAGGCACAGGTGTAACCTTTGAGCACGGAAATGGGGTTTGTTTTAAGGCTTGGGTTGTGGGTGCCGAATTTTGGGGTATTTTTTATCTCGAGATTATACACTCTACAGTTATAGTGCATTATCTCTAGCACTCGTAGACGTAGACAGGTTGTGTCGAATTATGTAAATTCTTGTGTGATTTTTTCTTTAGTGGGTGCATATTTTTTGCTTTCGTTCGCGTTCGAGGATTGATGTTTAAATCTCAACAAGTGGTATCAAAGCCAACGGTAGATGATTTGAAGCCGCGGTGGATGAAAGAAGTAAAGTATTATTTTTTATTTCATATCTATAAATCAAATAATATTTTTTTGCCTCACAAAGAAAATTAAAAAATAAAAAGAGCTACAGAATTTGTGTTTTTGTGTGAAGACAACAGCGTTAGCAGCGATTTTGTCCCATGATGATTTGTTTACACTGTGATGATTAATTGTTGAATTATGAAGTTTTTGATTGACAAATAGGGTTCATTGATAGTTCTATTGCTTGGGAAGAAACCTTGGGTTATTATCCAGTGTGATAACTGGATTGGAAATTGACAGCTCGAAATTATTTTGTTATATCGGCGCATATATATAGCAAAATAAATAAAGGGGATGATGTCTCCTAAGATTTTCTTAGCACCATGGATTCATATGTACGGTCAGAATTTTCAGATTCTGAATGATTTGGTGAGATTTGACAGATTTGGCTCAAATCGAGTTTGATCATGAGCGATTGAATTTGATCGTGGGTGATCTGGTGATCAGGAATAATCTAGTTCAATTAATGGCTTAAGACTAATCATCAATGGATGCAGATTGAATTTTAGTTGCAGGTGGAGTCAATTCAGATAGCGATTTTTTAATTCAACAGATGATTAGCAATCATTACACCTCGACGAATAGTGGAGTGACGACGGACACCTCGACGAATAAGTGTCAAGCATCTTGATGTAAAGCTGCGGGCCATACTAGTTTGAGTGTAGCAGATTAACAGAATCAACATTGACACTGGTTATCTTCAAAGTGGTTTGCAGAATTCAAGCTAAGGTGAAAATTGTTTGGTATATGTTTTGTATCTTGTAGACCCGTATAATTAGGATTTTATTCACATGTATTTAGACTGGGCTGGAGTCATGAATTTATAAGAAGTCTAATATGTGTAGGGATTTGTAATTATATGGGATTAGGATTTTTGAGTTTGCTTAAAAATATATGTATTATAGTTCTAGTAGGTTTGTGAAAAGTTGAATCAAATGGGGTAGAGATATGGAAAGAGATAGAAAAATAATGGGGTCACGAGAGTAATTTTTGAGCGAAAAAATTAGGTTTGTTTCAGCACTCGGGTTCTAAGTATCTAGTTTTTGGATATTTTTTTATCTCGAGATTGTACATTCTATGGTTATAATGGATTATCTCTCGCACCCGAAGATGCAAGCAGGTTGTGCCGAACCATGTAAATTCTTATGTGATTTTTTCTTTGGTGTGTGCATGTTTTTGCTTTCGTTCACGTTTGGGGATTGATACTTAAATCCTAACAAGTAGTATCAGAGCCAACGATTAACGATTCGAAGCCATGGTGGGTGAACGAAGTAAGGTATAACTTTTGATTTTGTATCATATAGATCAAAAATATTTATTTTGCACACAAAAAGAAGAAAAAACAAGGCGACGACTTGGTATGGTGTGCAAGGCAAAAGACAATGTACTGGAGAATCAAGATTAGTTGCAGGTGGAGTCAAATCAGATGGTGATTTTCTGAGTCGACAGATGATTGACAATTATTACACCTCGGCAAATAGGTGGGGTGATGACGGACACCTCGACGAATAGGTTTCAGTCATCTCAGTGTAGAGGTGCGGGTGATGCTGGTTTGAGTGTGACAGATTGACGAAAACAAGATAATTGACAGACACTGGTTATTTTCAAGGTAGTTTGCAGAATTCAAGTCAATGTGGAAATTATCGGGTGTGTGTCTTATATTTTGTAACTCATATAATTATAGTTTTATAATTATATGGCGGCTAGGGTTTTAATGTTTGTCTATAAATATGTGTCTTATAATTCTAACAAATTTGTGAAGAGTAAATCAAAGAAGGTAGAGATGTAAGGAGAGGGAGACATATATTGAGGGCACGGGAGTAACCTTTGAGTAGGAAAACGAGGTTTATTTCAGGGCTCGGGTTGTAGGTGTTGGGTTTTGGAGTATTTTTGATTTTGGAATTATACACTCAACGGTTACAGGAGATTATCTCTCGCATTCGTTGACGTAAGCAGGTTGTGTCAAACCACGTAAATCCTTGTGTGATTTTTTCTTTGATGTGTGCATATTTTTGCTTCCATTCGCATTTGGAGATTGGTGCTTAAATCCTAATAAAACCTAACTAATAAAAATTGAATTAGTTCTATTTAGAACCACCATTTCACGTATTTTAAAAATTACTTTCCACACATAAAGAAAATTACTGCGTACAAATTTTAAAAACTTAAAACAAATGACAAATAATGGTAGCACTCATAAAATAATATAAAAGCTTGACATAGAAACTTAAAACAAATGTTTTGCAATCTAATTATTGAAACAAATAATAAATATATAACAAAGATTTTACATAATAAATAACAGAATGACAAATAAATAACAATTAACAATAATAATTTTATCAATGGCTCTTTTTGTAAGGATCTGATTTTAGATCACAAAGTTATCATGAAAACAGTAGAAGTCGTATTATCGAATTCAGGTTTAGGATTACGTTAAGGCTAAAAATCTAAAAGAGATAAACCTAAAAACGAGATTTCGAGCCCAAACTTTTCTTAAGATAAAATTAACCTTTTCTCTTAACTTTTTGGGCTCAATAATTTACTAGTGTTACCCTAAAATAATTAATCTAAATTCTAAGTTCAAATTAAGTATAAGCTCAAAATGCAAAAAAGGAAATATATTCAAAGACGTAATATCCCATAACTTTCAATAATTACATTTTTTACCCCAAATTTTTAGATAATTGCACTTTTGACCCAAGACACCAAATTTCATACTAAATTGCACATCTCATTTGAAGACACTTTAAATTCTCATATAATTGCTCTTAAAGTTCTTGAAGAGTTTATTTTTGTTAATTATATACAAATCCCTCAAATCTTTACAAATGCACAAAAATTCTTGAGATATTTTTAAAGGGATTGAAATCTTAGGATACAATAATAGTGTATATTAATCGAATCAAACGCAACGCAGAACAAGAATAGCATACAACTAAAAAATTACACTACGCCGAACCATCTAGGTAGACGAGAAAATCGTCCGAATAAAACCTAGTACAGAAAAACGCTAGTTTTTTTCCAAACCCCGAAATAGAAATCCTGTACATCCACAAGGCAGAATAGGGACTATACTTGCGTGATAACCCACAAGGCGTAATATGGACTATATTTGCGTGATTCCTCTGGTTTGATCACATTTCTGTTCTTCAACTTAAATCCAAAGATCAACACAGCAGATGATCGGCAATCTTTTTTTCACTTAGATCTTCTGCTGTATTCTCGAACACTAAAACTTGAACTAAGTATATGCTTAGATCCTTTAAGTTCCAAACCTTATCTGGCTACATCTCTTTTTCTATGGTTCTCACAATTTGTGAAAATCCTAAGAGAATGAATGATATCTCATACACGCAAGCCAGGATTATAATAGCATATATATGAGTTACATCAAGGACCTAAAGAGTAAATAAGACAGGTTTCTAATGTAATTAGGAAACCTACTTCAACCCAAAGCAATTTCTCAAAAACATAAATTACAATTCACACCACTAAAGAATTGTAATTGCACTCATAGCCTTATTCTCAAAACTGAACTTTCGAGCTTCTGTTATTAAATACTTATTATTCTCCCCATGTTAAGATTACAAATACCAGTTGATTAAATTAAATTATTGACAATTATATTTAATCGACTTCTTTCATAATTTATTAAGATCTTCCGCTTAACTTATTTGAAATGTTGGATTATAATATCCACCTGTAGGATTTGACATAATCAAAACTTATAAACTCCCTTAAAGGGATATCATTAATCCGTATTCAGGATGTGAATTCTGTTAATAATTAATATCCACCATATACGTAATACCGTTATCCAACTCACTGAGATTATTAACTTGTAAAAAATCGCACTCTCTAATAAATCAAAATAATGAACAATATACATACGTGTCTAATAGTTAAATCAGAATTAAGAGTATAAGTACACATAATAATTATGGACTGTTAATTAATTTATATAGTTAATATAAAATTAATTACCTCAATGTGGTCATATTTAATGCACACAATGTGTACTAGCACAATGAATCAAAATTATAGTCAAAATTATGCCATTCTCCATAATCAAGACAATTCTATTAAAACACAGTTCTATAACCCTACCGATGGTGTGCCTAAATCCATTTAAGACTGTGAACCGTCAACTTATATTTTACAAAAACTAATAATCTAATTTTTCATGTGTAAGTCAAACTCTATATACTAGATTAACTACTATGTAGAATAAAAGACACATATGCACAATATTAAATAAATAATAAAACGCATACACTACTCATACAGATTTTCATTAAAATGAAAAAAATAATTTTTATTAATAATAACAATAATACCAAAAACCCAATGCCCCAACGCATAGTTTTTAGTATACAGCCCTAACAATCTTTCACTTATACTCAAAGTCATACTGCCATACATCTAACTCTCATGCTCTCTATGTGTGACTGTCAAAAATCTTAGCTGGTAAATTCTTTGTAAAAGAGTCTGTAAAGTTGTATGTCGTTGCAATCTTGGTCACAGCTACGTCACATCTCTACATGATTTCTCGTATAAGGTGATACTTACGCTGATGTTCTTTTCTTTCTTGTGGGTTCTTGATTCTCTTGATTCTTTTAAAGTGTAACAGTCAATTGTATTGAAGGTACCACTTCTAGTTTCAACAGGAAGTTTTTAAGCCAAACGGCCTCCTTGGCTGCCTCAGACGCTACCACATACTCGGCCTCCATGGTAGAATCAATAATGTATGACTGTTTGATACTCCTCCAACTTATGGCTCCACCTCCCGAGGTAAACACATATCCTAAGGTAGACTTTCTAGAGTTCTTATCTGATTAGAAATTCGAGTCTCTGTACGCCAAGGGTACTAGACTATCTACTTGGTATACCAACATATAATCTCTAGTCATTTTCAAGTACTTGAGAATATGTTTTACTGTTGTTCAATGCTCTTACTCTGAAATTGACTAATATCTACTAACCATGCTAACGGTAAAACAGATGTCTGATCTAGTGCAAAGTATAGCATACATGAGGCTTTCTACTGCCGAAACATAAATGTGATGCCCCAAAATTCATAGGGACATCAAGACGTATAGATAATAATAAGGATTATATTATCTATACCCTATGCGCCGAATTGTAATTAACATACAAAATAATACCATCTTATCCATTTCATTCACTCTAAACAACATCAAACCAAATATTACATTGATCTAAGTATCTTGTGCAGGGGTTATATTACACTTCAAAAGGTAAGAAAAAACTCACTAATAACAACACACTTCAAGGCGTGGTAAAAGAAACAAAAAGAACTTTGGTTGATTCTACTCTGGACCATACTTTGCCTGGTCAGCAAAAGCTCCATCTTCTCTAGAAATTTCCCTTTCGTCACCTGCCATCACATGCTATGAGCTATGAAACCCATAAGAAATTTCGAAATCCTACCTTTCTAATACCAATAATATTCTAACATAAATTTCAAGTAATAGGTACAACATGACAGTTATAGCATCGCAAGATGGCATTTCATAAGTATCATGCAATTAATATTGTGTAGAAATGAGAATACATCGTGCATGCAACCATCCCGACTACAAAGATAACAACATATTGATCCACTGCCCGGGATCTAAAAAGAGTTAGACTTTCTTGGAAATTGAACGCTATAATCATCATAATTGACCCTCGTTGTGAAATAAAGACCTCGTTGCCCAGTTTTATACCCGACTATTTCATCCTAGATCACAACGGCGTAGGGTTAGGCCAGCCTGGTCAGGCTATCCTCCGACTGTCCACCTAAAGAGTCAGTGATGTCTTAACTAGCTTTAAACTAAAGTCTAAAATAACATGATTTCTAATGATTCAAAAAAGGGACACTCCCCCCATATATTCGTCGCAGTATGGCCCCATTGCACTCTCATACACTATGTTCCCGTCTGCCAATGCTCCTGACCACGACGGTAATCAACGGCGTTTGACTCAAGACATGGCACGGCTCATGACATAGCATGGCTAAAGGTGTACATGGTCCAACCATAACTCGAGAATACTATGACTCATGCGATCTATAAATGCATGCACTAATGCACATGACATGCCACAATAACTGACATGAGATGGATTATAACAATTCACATAAGGCATTCTTAGAATAGAACAATGAAGCATACTTTCATTTCATAAGATCATGTGACACATAGTTAACAATTTAAACAAAGACAACCATGTAGGTGACAAGCAAGTAAGTGACATGCTAGTAGGTGATAAGTAAGTAGGTGACAAGCACATACATGACAAACACTTAGGTGACAAGCACATAGGTGACAAGCATATAGGTTTCTTTATTTTTAGATTCAACAACAGTCAAGAAAAATTCAATTTAGCATAGCAATTAAGATCAAAAGTTCATGAATTTTGGCTAGTAACTAGTTCAAAGGGCCCTATAACTTTTGCATGAAGGATGTTTTCGGCTAAATCTCGATAAAAAAAGTAGTTTTGCCCTCCGTAAGAAACTACATTGAATCTGTCCTAAAGGACAAATTTAGTACCTCAACTTTAAAATTTATTTTGGCCTATCAATTGATCTTTAAAAATTCTAACGTTTTGCAAGCTACTAAAATAACATGTTAGGAATACTTTTCATGAAGAAACCATTTTTATTTGAAGTACTTAAATTAGGATTTTAATTGCTACAATAGACTGTGATGAAAAATGCACAATTTTAGAAAAAACTTGATTTATCTTAATTTACCTGGCCAAATTGCTTCAAATAATTTTTATTGGACGGCTAACTTCCATATCTAACTTTGGAATAAAAAATATGGCAACGGGATGTTTGTAGAATTAGTCAAAATTCTTTAAAGTTTGACCTCCCTGTTTGAAAAACCTGGGGCTGAACCAGTTATGGGCTTGACTACTCTTTTATCATCATTTTGTGGCAAGGGCTAATTTATTTAGCATTGATCACACTTTATATATGAAAAATAAAATCTAGAGATTAATTTTGGCAATTAAAAACAAATTGATGAACACTTATTCCTCAAATCACAACACAAATATCAATATTTTAGCATAACTAGCTATCTATGCATATTTCGATTTATTTGGTGCTATTTCTTTTTGTGTTCTTGTTTTGGATCCATTTAAAACTAAGATATGAAAGATTATTATTAATCTAGGAAAAGAAATGTTATAGGAATTTCTTACCTCTTCTTGGTCTTGGTACAAAAATATGTGAACTTGACTTTATTGGACTTTATTTTCAAGCTTTTCTTTTCCTCCCCCACCTTTTTCTTTCTTTTCTTCTTCTTCTTTTTCTTTAGATTTTCTTGGATGGACATGTATCAAATGTTTTTGGGACTACATATCTGATCTTGGGTATATATATGGTGAGGTGTTTGGTCCAAATGATATGAATGTGGTACTATATGACAAAACTAAGGATAAGAACCAAGAGAATTTATTTGTAATCAAACAAATTGAAATTCCCGAGGATGGATGATCGTGCTCTATCTTTGGCTTTTCCTCCTATTTTGTTTTCTTTCTCTCTCTTTTTTTCCCCCAATTATCTTTAAAGATATTTGCTTATTTTGTTTTATATGAAAATTTGACAAGAAGCTAGAAGTGGTTAATTAGGCTTAATCCTTGAGATTAATGATTTTAAGCTTAATCTTTGAGATTAGTGGATTTTTAAGCGAAATTTGAGCTTATAAATTAACATTGGACTTAAACTTGTTCTTTTTAAATTGAATATTGGGCTTAGATTTGTGATTACCTATTTTTATTGGTTTAAAATATATTGGGTTTAAAAGAACTTGCACGGCTTAATTAGGTTTTTCTTGAGGAGCTTGATTCTAATATTTTATTTTCAGCTTGTGTTTTTGTATGAAGTTGACTTGTGTCCTTAACTTAATCCCTTGTTTTGTTCTTAACTAGGTGACTTGAAAGCAGGTCTTTACAACAAGGAGTTGTCTTCATATTCTCTATCTCAGCAGCTGTCTTAGGACGCTGATCCATGGATAGAGTGATTCCATGCCTAAAAGGAATAAATCATTTCTTGGAATCATGCATGCTAAAACGAGTAAGGATCCTATCGAAATAATTGTCTTGTTATAAGTCCAATATTCTTTTCCTACGATCTCACCAAAGTTTGATCCCTAGGATATGACTGGCTTCTCCTAAATCTTTTATATCGAACTGGCTGAATAACCATACTTTCACTGAAAATAACTCCTCCATATCATTTTTGATGAGCAATATATCATCCACATAAAGTTTTAGAAACACCACCTCGCGCCCATCAAGCTTCTTATACACATAGGACTCATTAAGATATTGATCAAAACTATAAGACTTAATAGCTTGATTAAACCGAGTATTCCTGTTTAAATCCATAAATGGATCTCTTAAACTTGCACAACATGTGTTATTGGCCCTTTTCTATGAAATTGTTTGGTTGTATCATATAGATGCACTTATCAAGACTCCCATTAAAAAATGCAATCTTAACGTCTATTTGTCAAATTTCGTAATCGGAATGAATAACAATAGACAAGAAAATCTGAATAGACTTAAGCAAAGCTACTAGCAAAAAGGTCTTCTCATAAACGATCCCTTCTTTTTGAGTGAACCCTTTTGCAACAAGCTCAGTTTTGAAGGTTTTTACTTTCCCATCTACTCATCTCTTCTTCTTATAGATCCACTTACATCCAATGGATTTTATCATTTTGGGTGGATCTATAAGATCTCAGACCTCATTAGAGTACATAGACTCCATCTCAGAATTAATAACCTTTTGCCAAAGTTTTGCATCTTTATCTTGGAGTGCTTCATTGTAGTTACAAGGTTCAATATCTATTTCTTTTGGGATCCTGTCAAAAGACTCTCCTAAGAACATATACCGATCGGGTTGATAAATAACTCTCCTACTACAACGAGATAAGATCTGCGTCTGCGTATTAGCAGTGACACGTTGTGTTGGTTTTGAACCCTATTCACTATTATCCACATTCTGCTCTAGTTGTGAAATCGGCATGTTGATAGTAGCATCAAGATCTGGTTTAAAATCCACACTTACTCTGATAATCCTCCCACTACGATAAGGCAATGGATATCATAGACCCGTGGCGCTTCTCCTGTACCACTGGTATTACCTCTCAATTCCTTTAGAATAATTCTACTTTTGGGCTTGTGATTCATTACATAATCTTCCTCTAAGAACCAGGTATGGTACTGACAATGACCTTCTAGTCCTTTGTGCTATAAAAAAAACCACCACTCATTCCCCTAGGATATCCAACAAAAAAAATAGACTTCTATTCTCGATTCCAACTTATCTGCGTTCCCCTCTGGCACGTGTGCTGGACTGTCCCAAATTTGAACATGTCTTAGATTAGGCATATGCCAAACCCATAGTTCTATAAGAGTAATAGGTACTGACTTAGAAGGTACCAAATTTATAATATCAACTGTCGTTTCTAATGCTAATCCCTAAAACAAATCAAGTAACTCTAAATAATTCATCATAGACCTTACTATTTTTATAAGAGTTCTATTTTTTCTTTCTACTATACCATTTTGTTATGGAGTGACCAGTGCAGTCAATTGGAATATAATCCCTACCTCTAATAAAAATTCTTAACTCTCTCAACAGGTACTCGCCACCACAATCGGATTATAGTGTCGTGATACTGAAGGGGCTAATATCGAGGTGGCTGAGGTGCCTAAAGATGATGCAACTTTTGTGGAGTTAACAACACTAGCAAATGCGGGTGACAGGGAGGAAGAGGCGGGTGGTACACCGGTAGTGCATGAAGCTCTTTCTTTACATGTGGATGCGGTGATAGTGAGGCAAAGGACTTATGGACCCCGGTTGACGGTGAGCACGAAACTCCTTCCTCAACCTCAAAACAAAAGGCGGGGAGTAAGTCTAGTGGTAAGAGAAAGAAGAAACGGTCGTTTGGTCTCGCAGGTTGGTAGTTCTTTTCTACGGGATTGGTAGGTTTTGGGCTTCTAAGCTCGGGTCTGATTGTCTGTAAGCTTTGTGTGTTGTTTTGTAGTGGTTTTCTTGTAATGAGTTAGCTGGGTTATAAGGCTTGGGGTATGCCATTTGTATTCGTGTAATCGTGCTTTTTTTTCTTTTATACAAATTAATTACCCAAAAAAAAATCTATATACGTATCCACCGATTTTCGCAATTAAGTAAACTTCCCAGCAGTATCTATAATTATGAAAACCTTGCAGCGGTTTATGCAATTTTCGTAAATCACTAAATTACAGTTCACACCACTAAAGAATTGTAATTGCACTTTAAACTATAATCTCAAGACCATCTTACATTGAGCTCCTATTATTAAATACTTAACTCATCTCCCTACGTTAAGATTCTCGATACCCGCCAATTAAATTTAATTACTGACAATTTAATTTAATCGGCGTCTTTCAATTCTTTAAGACTTTTTGCTTAACTTATTTGACCGCCGGATAATTAAATCCACCTGCAGGGTTTGACCCAGTCAAAACTTATAAGCTTCCTTAATGGGGTATCGTTAATTCCAAATAATTGAGATATGAATTCTGTCAATAATTAATATTCACCATATAATTGATACCGCTATCCAACTTACAGGGAATATAGACCAATACAAGAACATACCCTCTAATGAATTAAAATAACGAATATTAAATATATGAAAATAATAATTATTTCAGGATTAAGAGTATAAGTACTCTCATAATAACCTTGTGGTGTGAATTAATTTATATAGTCAGTATAAAATTAATTATCCTAATGTGTCACGTTCAATACACACAAAGTGTACTAGCACAGAGAGTTAGAATAATAGACGACGCTATTATTTGTTTCCCGTAACTAAGACAGACTTACTAAAACTTTTTGCTATAGTTGTACCAATAGTATCTAAATTGTGAATAAATACTTATATTCTACAAGAACATAAAATTTAGTCTTTTGTGTGCAAGCCGTACTCTACACACTAGATTAAATACTATATAGAATAAAGGACATCCATGCATAACATTAAAAAAATAATATATATACAACACTTATTAAGATTCTCATAAAATAAAAAATTAATTTTATTAAAAATAAAATTAAATACTAAAACTAAATAAAATTCATAATTTTCAGTATACAACCATAACAATCTCTCACTTATACTTACAACCATGCTGCCATACATCTATTTTTCATGCCATTTACATGACTATCAAAAGTCTTTAGCCGGTAAGCTATTTGTAAAATGATCTACAAGGTTGTCTCTTAATGTAATCTTGGTCACAGCAACATCACCCCTCACTATAATTTCTTGTATCAGGTGATACTTACGCTCAATGTGCTTTCTTTTTTTGTGGACTCTTGGTTCCTTCAAGTTTGCAACTGCTCCGCTACTATCACAATAAAGTGTAATAGCCGACTGAACTGAAATGACCACGTCTAGATCCAATAAGAAGTTCCTGAGTTAGATGGCTTTTTTAACTGCTTCAGAAGCTTCCACGTACTTGACCTCCATGGTGGAATCAACAATGTAGGACTGCTTAATACTTTTCTAACTAATAGCTCCACCTCCTAAGATAAACACATATCCTGAGGTAGACTTATGGGAATCTTTGTCTGACTGAAAATCTGAGTCTATGTATCCTGAAGGTTCTATAGATTGTCTGCTTGGTAAACCAATATATAATTCTTAATCCTTTTCAGGTACTTGATTATATTTTTTACCGCAGTCTAATGCTCATGCCCTGGATTAGAGAGATATTTACTAACCATGCCAAAGACAAAGCAGATGTCGGGTCTAGTGCAAAGCATAACATACATTAGGCTTCTTACTGCCGAAGAAGCATAAGGAATCACCATCATCTTTTCTATCTCATCAGGTGTCTTATGACACTGATCTTTGGATAAAGTGACTCCATATCTGAATGGGAGAAACCATTTCTTGGAATTCTACATGTTAAAACGAGTAAGAATATCATCGATATACTTTGCTTGTGATAAGCCAGACATCCTTTGTTTTCGATCTCGCATAAGCTTGATCTCTAAGATGTAACTGGCTTCTCCCAAGTCTTTCATATCGAATTGTCTAGATAACGCTTCTCCCAAGTCTCTAAGACAGCTTTTCTTAACGGAAGTCTTGACGATTATATCTATATGATACAACTAGACAGATTCATTACAAAGGGCAGGAGCACATGCTGTGCAAGCTTAAAAGATCTATTTATGGACTTAAGCAGGTATCGAGGTCTTGAAACACTCGATTTGATCAAGCTATAAAATCTTATAGTTTTTATAAGAGTTCAGATGAGTCCTGTGTGTACAAAAACGTGACGGAAGTGTGGTTATTTTCTTAGTACTTTATGTAGATAATATCCTGCTCATAAAAAATGATGTGAGGGCATTATATATGATTAGAGTATGGTTAGCTGGGCAGTTCGATATGAAGGACTTGGGAGAAGCCAGTCACATTCTTAGGATCAAGCTTATGTGAGATCGAAAACAAAGAATGTTGGGCTTATCACATGCAAAGTATATCAATGATATCCTTACTCGTTTTAGCATGCAAGATTCCAAGAAAGGGTTTCTCCTTTTCAAGCATGAAATCACTCTATCTAAGGATCAATGTCCTAAGACACCTGATGAGATAGAGAAGAAGAAGGCGGTTCCTTATGCTTCGGTAGTAGGAAGTCTCATGTATGCTATGCTTTGCACTAGACCCGACATCTGCTTTGCCATTGTATGGTTAGTAGATATCAGTCTAACCCAGGGCAGAAGCATTGGACTGTGGTAAAACATATAATCAAGTACCTAAAAAGAACTAAAGAGCATATGTTGGTTTACCAGGCAAATAGTCTAGTACCTTTGTGGTACACAAACTCAGATTTTCAGTTTAACAAGAATTTTCGTAAGTTTACCTCAGGATATGTGTTTACCTTAGGAGGTGGAGTTATAAGTTGGAGGAGTTCCAAAAAGTCATGCATTGCTAATTCCATCATGAAGGCCAAGTACCTGGTAGCTTCTGAAGAAGCCAAAGAGACGGTGTGGCTCAGAAACTTTCTGTTAGATCTAGAGGTGGTCCCTTCAGTTCAGTCAACTTTTACACTTTATTGTAACAATAACGGAGCGGTTGTAAACTCGAAGGAGGCAAGGGTCCACAAGCAAGGAAAGCACATTGAGCCTAAGTATCACCTGATACGAAAAATTATTCAGAGAAGTGATATTATTGTGACCAAAATAACATCATGAGATAACCTTGCAGATCCTTTTACAAAGAGCTTACTTGCTAAGACTTTTGATAGTCATATAGAGGGCATGAGAGTTAGTTGTATGGCAACATGGTTTTGAATATAAGTGGGAGAATGTTAGGGTTGGTCTATTGAAAATCATATTTTTAGTATTTAATTTTATTTTAATAAAATTAATTTTTTTTTATGAAAATCTTTATAAGCAATGTATGTGTATCATTTCTTTAATGTTATGCAGAGATGTCAATTATTCTGTATAATATTTAATCTGGCGTGTAGAGTATGGTTTGCGCATAGAAGATCAGATTTTAGGTTCTTGCAAAATATAAGTTTTATGTTCACAGTTTAGATGGAAATGGACATATCATTGGAACGACTGTAGTACAGAGTTTTAGTAGGCCTGTCTTGGTAACAGGAAACTGATAATAGTGTCGTCTATTATTCGGATTCTCTATTCTAGTACACTTTGTGTGTATTGAACAGGAAAATTGGGGTAATTAATTTTATACTGACTATATAAATTAATTCACACCCCAAGATTATTATGAATAGTGCTTATGTTCTTAATCTTGAAATAATTATTGATTTGCGTATAATTAATATTAGTTGTTTTGATTCATTAGAGGATGCGATCTTATATGAGTTTATATTTTCGGTGAGTTGGATAGCGATATTATTTATATGAATATTAATTATTGACGGAATTTATATCCCGAAAGATCGGGATTGATGATACATGTGGTGCTGGATTTTGAGGGTTTTAAAATGATAAAAAATATGGAATTTCAAAAGATATTTGAAAAATATTTTAATATCTTAAAAGTCAAATTTTGAAAACTTCTTTTTGTTGAAAATAGATTCGCCACTTGATTTTTGAGAAAAACCAAGAAAAACAAAGATGGCTACTGATCTTTAAGGCGTTTAACCAGATAAAAAGGATTTGGAGACTAAGATACGAATTGAAAAAGTTGTTAAGCACTCCGTTCGCCCAATCATAAAGTTGACCTTTACTAATCATTATTGGTTCTTTAATAAAATTTCTCAAATGCATACAAATAAAGAAAGTGAATGTGAGAAGAGAACATCTAAAATTAAATAATGAAAATACATAACATATGTATATAGAATTTCAAACCAAAGCAAACAAGAAAGGAAAATAAAATCCTAAGTCCTACGGTATGTAATTTTTATCTAAAGGATACATGGAACAAATTCGCATGCAATATTATTGAAACAACCTAAATTAGCATGATTCAAATAAAGGAAAAATAATGCTAAAAGTTGCTATATGTAAAACATACTTCAAATGAATATAAAAATTACTAACAACATCACTAAATGGTCAAAATAACTTAAACTACTAAAATAACCCAAAATTATACTAACATGGAACATGATTTTAAAAATGTTAAATTGTGAGACCCTGTATCGTTTCATTTTGATATATATACATATTCGGTGTTTTTCAACACGTTTTGACGTTTTCATTTTAATATGCTTATATGCGTTTTGATGCATGTTTTGGTTTAAATAAGCATGCAGGGTTGGTCCCAGGGGCTGCGGGGAGTTACGGTGCGAATTTTAAAATTTAAAAAAAAAAAGATATTTTGGAGGCCTATAAATATCTAGAGTTAGATATTTACAAAAGATATTTTTCAAAACTTAACAACTAAGTTTCCTCATTTTTCTCTTTGCCTTCTCTTTAACTTATCGGGGGCCCGAGGCTTAGTTTTTGATGGACCAACAGCCGATCCTTATTATAGGTATCATGTTCTACGCATCCACCCGGACGGAATTTCATTCTGACAAAGCTCAGTTTTGCACGTAGATCGAGGCATCGAGTCTTTGACTCACTGAGATAGGATTATGGACTGTATAGATGTTTAAGGGTGCTATATGTAATCTTGTGCTGTTTCACCATTTAAAAACGCATAAAAGGTGATTTATGTTTTAAATCTGGTTTTGGGTTAAAACCGTTTTTCGGCATTTTGGTGGATGAAAATGTGCTTCGAGAGTTTTCTTTCAAGATTTTGGTGTAAGGTTTGGGGGTGTGGATGTCTGAGGGTGTTTGATGGGTGTTTGGAGGATTGATTTGAGGCTTGGAGGCAAAAATCATAGCACAAAATATTTTCTGGGCGGCATCAGTCGACTGGATCATAATATCAGTCGAATGGATCATCATTTTGGGCGTTCAATCAACTGGACCTGGGAGGTCAGTCGACTGAAATTGTTTCTATTTTGATTCTCTTTTTTCAGAGAGTTTTTTAGTCGACTGGGGCTTTGGGCCAGTCGACTGGGGTCCTGTGTGGGCGTTTGGTGGTTGCTTGGATGGTTTGATGGTTGTTTTAGGGAAAAGAATGATTTGCAAACGGAATTTTTACGAAAACTTTAGAAAATATGTTTTCTTTTGGGGGTTTGGAGCTAACCCTTGGGGATGGGGCTCAACCTTGAAAACATTTGATAAAAGTGTGTGTGTTTTTACATACCTGTTGATCTCCATGGTAGATGGATTGGATTTTTTTTTTATATACATATGTTGTATAGCTTTGAAACTCATATCTTTACATGTTTTGTTTGATCTCCATGTTAATGGATGGATCTATATGTTTGTTTGATCTCCATGTTGATGGATGAATCTTTGTATAAATGTGAAAACGCTTTGGTTTTGTAAAATGATTCTCTAGATGTACCGGGATAGCGGGTATTTGGCACGAGTTGCCCTCGGTGTAAGTCTAAAAACGTGCGCAAAGTAGGTGCTTTGTACCTTTGGGCTGGTCCCCGTAAATTAAGCAGTTGGGTGCTTTGTACCCTCGGGTTTCGGGCTCATAAATTAAGCTTTTATGTTGTGGAGGCTTCGTATAGAACTTGCATTTACCTAACTGGTCCTACAATGTGTAGGGATTGGGTAAAGGGGCAGGAGTCTGTAGTTGCTACATCTGTCCCCTTGTGACGGAGTCGG
>JAULJZ010200346.1:0-43736 GCA_032270985.1 Heliamphora pulchella
ATGCATTATAACTGTGGTTTATTATGCATGAATTATGTAAGTGGATTACATGTTTTGATATCGTTACGTGTACCGTGATTGCATGCTTTAAAACTCAGACATTTTATAGGCATGGTTATGTGGAATATGAGGAATGGATGCGTGTGATGCATGTTGCATGAATTATAGGTGTTATGTGAGTCGCGTGTGTAGCATGTGACATGATTTGTGTAACATAGTGATAGTACGTGACTTCATGCATTTAAACCCTGGTTTAGTATACATGTTTGGATGTGGTTTTATCCCGTCGTTTATTGAGATGCATGTTGGTACATAGATTTGTATCTGTTTTGCATATGTGGGGCGAATATTGGTCCCTCGGTGAACGTCCGTAAAGATGTGCATATGAGGGGGGGATAATGATCCCACGGTGAAAATCCGTGAACATATCTGTTGACCCTGGTCGACGAAACATAGTGGGGCGGATAAGGGTCCTACGGTAAAAGTCTGTGAAACTGTGTGATGAGGGCGGATAATGGTCCCACGGTGAAAGTCTGTGAAGATGTGTGTGTTACACGGGTGGCGTGTGTTGCGTGTGTTGCACGGGTGGCATGCGTTGTATGTGTTGCACGGGTGGCGTGCGTTATGTGTGTTGCATGGGTGGCGTGCGTTGTGTGGCTTGCACGAGTTGCGTGTGCTGCATAGATGGGATTGCGGTCCTTTGGTAAAAGTTCTAGAAGATACATGGATTGCATGAAATGCATATTAGGACGGATAGACCAATTTTCTTAAAACTGTATTAACGGCCTGCGGGAGTCGAAATACTGTATTAATGGCCTGCGGGAGTCGTAATACTATAATCATTTTCAAGGCTTTGATGTGTCAAAAAATGGTTTTTATCCTCGCTTTTCCATTGTTTGTGAAACTTGTTTTTAATGGCTCTTGTGAGTCGTGATCTAAAATCGTTTTTAAACTGTTTTAAGGCTTGAAAGAGAGTCTAAAACTGCACCTCGTTTTTCTAGCATGTTTAGCTTATATTACATGCCTGTCTAGTTTCTACTGAGCTTTGACTCGTGGTGTGGGATTTGATTTTCTTTAGGTACCGGTCACGCAGGTTGACCCGGGGTTGGTTGCTGGAAAGGTGGAAGAGTTGAAGTCTTCTTTTTTGCTAGTTTTGTTACATGTATGTTATAACATGTTTTTCGACATTGGAGCCGTGTAATGTAAGCCGTTTGGCGATTATATAAAATGCATGTATGGTTTAATTTGAGAGTGTATTCTCGGGTTAGTTGTTGTGGGTGTTTCACGTGACCCAGAGTTTGTGACGTGACAGATTGGTATCATAGCTCTGAGTTCAAATACTTAGAGCCATGGGAAGAGGGTGTATCCCGTGTGAGATTGATTGCGTGTGCTTGAGTGCATGTGTTTAGATACTCTGATAACATGAACGTGTTGATATGTTAAACATGTGAATGATGTGTATATGTGAGCATGGGGGTTGAACTGTGGGATTGATTAGTCCTGCCTTTGGGCATTTCGATTAACAAACTTGGGGGCCAAGTTAGAAACGCGTTTAGCTGACGTGATTTCTAGCCAGGAATCTAAGTAGGTTATCCAGATTGATGTTTCATTCTTGCCGGTTCTCCTCGGTAAGTGGGGTTTGCTTAGCATGAACCTATTTGCTTATGTGTTAGCATGTTTATGTGGTTCGTGTTTATGTGTTGCGTCTTATGTTCTTTCATAGACCTAATGTTTGCACGGAGAGGGTGAGGTCGTGTTCGAGGCCGTGACTATGGGTTTGGAGTTGGTGGTGGACTCCGTGGGTGGTGTGCTGTGTTGAGGCAGCGGTTGGTGAGGATGTGAGGTTGGGGTGAGTTGTAGATCCCGTGTCCTTGAGATAGCTGGCCGTTGTTTAGGATGCCTGACATTGTTTAACTATATCCTAGGAACGGTTTGGCTAACCATCTCGTATGCCTATGTCGATTGCGGTCGACGGTTTATGGTTTTGACCTTGAGTTGAATTTCAGGGATGAAATTCCTTTAAGGGGGGTATCATTGTGAGACCGTGACCCGTTTTCTTTTTTTGGCGTTTTTCAACGTGCATTTAGCGTTTTTGCTTTAGCATGTTTTTATTGCTTTTAGATGCATGATCGGGGTTAGATATGCATGCGGGGCAGGTTCTCGGGGCCGTGGCATGTTACGGTGTAAATTTTGAAAAATTTTAAAAAAAGATATTTTGGAGGCCTATAAATATCTGGAGTTAGATATTTTCAAAAAATATTTTCAAAATTTCTCCACCAAGTTTTCTTTTTCTCTCTGCCTTCTCTCTAAGTTCTCGGGGGCCCGGGGCTCAATTTTCAATGATCCAAAAGCGGATCCTTGCTATTGGCACGGTGGGCTACGTGTTCATCTAGACAGAATTTTATTTTGGCGAAGTTTGGTTTTGCACGTGGATCGAGACGTTGAGTTTTTAACACATTGAAGTAGGATCTTAGACTCTCGTGTCTTATAAGGATGCTACGTGTAATCGTGTGTGCTTTTACCGGTTAAAAATGCATGAAAAATCGATTTAAAGATCGAATTTTGGTTTAAAACCATTTTTGTGTTGTTTTCGGTTGGGTGAACCGGGTTTTGAGATTTCTCGTTCGGTAGTTCTTGATGTTTTGGGCTCGCGTATGTCCGTGGGTGTTTAATATATGCGAATCGGTAGGTTTAAATGTGTTTTGATGCATCATAGTGAGTGTTTGAGAGTTTGGGGCTTAGAACACTCAAGAACAGAAAAATCTGAATTTTTCTCGGGTGGTTGCTCGCTCAAGCGCCCGATGTCCGCTTGAGCAGACTAGCTGCACAGGGCCGTTTTGATGTTATCTCCCTCGTCCGGATTCAGAATTGAGTCATTCTTGTACTCAAATTGAAGCCTCGGAAGTCTTCTTTCCAATAGAACCTTTCTCACCTTAAAATTCGTTTTATGGAAAACGTTATGATCAAAAGAGTGAAGGTATGTCAGAATTTCTAAACCGTTTTTCACCCGTTTTTAGCCGAATGTTTGGAAAAAGATTATTTTTCATCTTGGTTGGCCGCGTTGGGTGTGTGGGAGTTTGTGTTGGGCGTGTGTGGGTTTGTGTTGGCTGTGTTGGGCATGTGTGGGTTCGTGTTGGGCGTGTTGGGCATGTGGTGGTCAGTATTGGTCGTGTTAGGCGTGTGTTGGTCTGGGTTATGATATGAGGTGGTTGGGCATTGGTTTTCAATTGGCGTCCTATGGTATTCAATTGATTAATTTATGAGAATTAGTCGATTCAAATACCTACGGATTCTTTTTGGGATTCGGTTGGTTGTGTGATGGCTTCGGGAGTCGTGTCGTGGCATCGGGTGTTTGTTTGGGTGTCATTCTCGGGGGTGACGTGCATGGTTAGATGCGGGTTTTTGGTACACGGTTGTGTGCATGGTGGTTCATGCATCGTTGCGTGCGGGGGTTTGGTTTTGTTTCTCGATTTGGGTTTCCTCCCAGCGTTGACCGCTCGAGCAGTGGTTGTACGCTCGAGCGGGATGGTGGCAGAGATGTATGTCGGTTGGGGACCGCTCAAGCGGTGGTTGAGTGCTCGAGCGGGGTTGTGGCAGTGTGCTATGTTGGTAGGGGACCGCTCGAGCGGTGGTTAAGCGCTTGAGCACTTGAGTGGTGTTGGCCTTCAGGTTAGGTTTTGGTTCTGTGGGTTGCCGGTTGTCCCTGTGAGTGGATGTCGGGTTTGTGGCGAGTGATGTCACGATTTGAGGTTATATGGCTATGTGCGCTTATAGCTAGCTTTATGCATTATAACTGTGGTTTATTATGCATAGATTATGTAAGTGGATTACATGTTTTGGTATCGTTACGTGTACCGTGATTGCATGCTTTAAAACTCAAACGTTTTATAGGCATGGTTATGTGAAATATGAGGAATGGATGCGTGTGATGCATGTTGCATGAATTGCAGGTGTTATGTGAGTCGCGTGTGTAGCATGTGACGTGGTTTGTGTAACGTAGTGATAGTACGTGGCTTCATGCATTTAAACCCTGGTTTAGTATGCATGTTTGGATGCGGTTTTATCCCGTGGTTTAGGCATGTGTTGAGATACCTATTGGTACATAGATTTGTATCTGTTTTTCATATGTGAGGGGCATATTGGTCCCTCGGTGAAAGTCCGTAAAGATGTGTATATGAGGGGCGGATAATGATCCCACAGTAAAAGTCCGTGAAGATATCTGTTGACCCTGGTCGACGAAGCATAGTGGGGCGGATAAGGATCCTACGGTAAAAGTCCGTGAAGATGTGTGATGATGGTGGATAATGGTCCTACGGTGAAAGTCCGTGAAGATGTGTGTGTTGTACGGGTAGTGTGCGTTGTATGTGTTGCACGGGTGGCATGCGTTGTGTGTGTTGCATGGGTTGCGTGCGTTGTGTGTGTTACACGGGTGACGTGCATTTTGTGGGTCGCACAGGTTGCGTACGCTGCATAGATGGGGCTACGGTCCTTCGGTAAAAGTTCGAGAAGATACATGGATTGCATGAAATGTATATTGGGACGGATAGACTAATTTTCTTAAAACTGTATTAATGGCCTTCGGGAGTCAAAATACTGTATTAACGGCCTGCAGAAGTCGTAATACTAGAATCGTTTTCAAGGCTCTAATGCGTCGAAAAATGGTTTTAATCCTCGCTTTCCCATTGCTTATGAAACTTGTTTTTAATGGCTCTTGTGAGTCGTGATCTAAAACCGTTTTTAAACTGTTTTAAGGCTTGAAAGAGAGTCTAAAACTGCACCTCATTTTCCTAGCATGTTTTGCTTATATTGCATGCCTGTCTAGTTTCTGCTGAGTTTTGGCTCACGGTGTGGGATTTAATTTTTTTCAGGTACCGGTCACGCAGGTTGATCCGGGGTCGGTTGCTAGAAAGGTGGAAGAGTTGTAGTCTTCTTTTTTGCTAGTTTTGTTACATGTATGTTGTAACATGTTTTTCGGCATTGGAGCCGTATAATGTAAGCCGTTTGGCGATTATATACAATGCATGTATGGTTTAATTTGAGAGTGTATTCTCGGGTTAGTTGTTGTGGGTGTTTCACGTGACCTGAAGTTTGGAGCTTGACAATATTGAATCCATAAAACCTGAATATACTCACAGAATATGTTAATAGTATAAGCATGTATTTATACGTTTTCTGTATGTATTTTTTAGAAAAAAAATGAAGATCTAAACCAAGCAGGTTTAAGAAACGAATCATTCTTAAGATTATTGTGTGAAATATAATGCAACATAAGATATACTCGGTGGTGTAGAAAATACATGTTTATTAACTTTCAAAAATTACAATAAACAGAATTTACAGTAAACGAAATTACTGAAATAACATGAACAGAATATGTAAACCGAGTCCTGCAAACGGAGTTTTCTTAAGAATGATTCACCGCCTACCAAGTG
This sequence comes from Heliamphora pulchella, assembly GCA_032270985.1. NCBI lineage: Eukaryota > Viridiplantae > Streptophyta > Magnoliopsida > Ericales > Sarraceniaceae > Heliamphora > Heliamphora pulchella. Next base: position 5,433 of record JAULJZ010200346.1, read on the forward strand.
TGTTGTAGGTTTCTCCACCGACGTCACTTTTCCAAGATAAAACGATTGACCCGAACGTTGGAACACCACCAAAGATCAGCTACTCGAACGCACCTCGTCTGTCTCTCTCTCTCATACCTTGTAATTGTAATTTGGTCTCTCTCTCTCTCTCTTTCTCCTCTCCCTGTATTTTGTTTCTTCACACTTACCTCTGTACCACACCTCTATAGAATACCAGAATATATAGAATTTCTCTCATGGAGGGTTACGAAAGAAATGAATATGAAATCAATTGCCAATGAATAGTATTAATTCTAGAATTCAATTGCCAATCAATTCTAGAATAATGGTCATAAATCAATTCTAAAAAATGGCCAATTGAATTCGGCCAAAAATCAATTTTAAAAAATAGCCAATTGAATTCACTATTTTCAACAAGAAGCTCCAAATATATATATATATATATATATAGCTTCTGTTGATACCAGTTTGTGTGAACACAGTGTATTTATATGCAATGTTTTGGAGGAAAACAGCTTTACACAGCTGTTTAACGCACGTGATACATTTAATTTGCACATAGATACATCATAAAAAATTTTATATAAAATTTTTAATTCAAAAAAATTTGAAAAACTAGATATAAACTTTTAATGTATTTTCGTCAATTTTAGTTTAGTTAGAACTTTTACTAGGGTTTTCTATCTATTTAATATTTGTTTGTCGCAGTTTAACGATTACTAACATATATATATGTATGTATGTATGTATGTATGTGTAGCTTCTGTTGATACCAGTTTGTGCGAGCACAGTGTATTTATATTCAATGTTTTGGAGGAAAATAGTTGTACACAGTTGTTTAATTCACGTGATACATTTAATTTGCACATTAATACATCATAAAATTTTTGATATAAAATTTTTAATTCAAAAAAATTTGAAAATTTATATATAAACTTTTAATGTATTTTTGTGGATTTTAGTATAGTTAGAATTTCTACTAGGGTTTTCTATCTATTTAATATTTTTTTGTCGCAGTTTAACGATTACTAACATTTTTACTAACTGTAAAAATTTTAGTTCAGAAAATTCTCAAAAATACAAGATAATCTTTTAATGTTATTTTATAATTTATCATGAAGTTAAAATTTGCAGAAATTTTTTTTAACTATACAATTCATTTTTATCTCTACTCTTGATTATCTAAAATTTTCTTAGATGTAAATTCTTGGATTTAGATCTTAAAATTAGTTCTTGGATTTAGAGTCTTATAATAAATTAATTACTTTTAATAATTCTTTTATTATTATTATTATTAAGGGCCAGGTGTCACATTCTCCCCATCTTTAGAAAATTTGATCCTCCAAACTTGATTTAGGATAGGTGAAGGAGTATCATACCTTATGCGAAAAGTTCTGAATATTTGCTTCTCATGTCGATTTCTTTCCCCCACGTAGCTTCGTCTCTTAAATGATTGTCACATCATACTTTGACAAGTGGAATGACTTTGTTTTGGAGTCACTTCTCTTTGCGGTCTTAGGATGTGTAGCGGTCGTTCTTCGTAAAGCAGGTTTGGATTTATTTCCACAGGTGGTCGTGTTAGGACATGAGCTGGGTCAACAATGTAACTTCAAAGTGGAATGGTAAAACTTTTTGACTAATTGGGTTATCTTCTATGTAAACACGCGAAGAGTAGTTAGAGAGAGGTTACAGTTACTCTTCAACGTTTCGATGATCTCTCCCGAGACTAGGGCCACACATTTTTGGCCCTTGGTCATTGTCATTACTCTACGGTGGTCTCCTTGTGTAATTTTGGGCCAATCTTTAACTAGGGTTAGTGGATGGTGTTATAATTCTTCTTCGGGAAACTAGGATTTCCTAAGATGACACCCTTAGCTATCTAGCGTAAAGCATTCATTTTGAGATTTTTTTTTACAAACCCAAGGGAGGATTAATTTAAACAGTTTATTCATTCATTGTTGAAGTTGCTCTTATTGCTTATTCAGAGTTTGGTTTTGTATGTTATGAATAGAAACAACGGTTGTTAGGATTAAAACTTTATAATCCATAAATAATTTTGATATTCTTTATAAATCTTGGTTAAATAATTTTTTGTTTTTCTATTCTCATCTGAACATACCAAGATTTTTGAAGAATACAATGCATGTGATTTGGTTAAATGGGTTTATTCAAATCGATTACTATGAGGACATATTTAAGGTGTTGTGCACTACAAGAGATTCTGTTTTATCATTTGAAGGGTTACTGGTAGATCTTTTGAGTATGTTCATGTAGTGCCCTATTTCTCATGGAAATTCAAACTCTTAATGATTTCGTTATTTATCGATATTCTTCGGATGGACCAAGAATGACTCATAAGTTGTGGAACATACATGATAATCAAAAAAAATTCATAACCAAATCGAGTTATCAAAACTAGTTTTCAAGAAAGAAATATAAACTGATCAAAAAAAAGAAAGAAATATTAAAGAAGTGGGTAGCCAACTAGATAGTTGTCCTAAAATTACGTCGGCCAAACGTATTTCATTACAAACATTCAAATTTACTCCCCCGGTCAGGATTGCAAGTGTATAAAAAGATTCGCCAATTTACTTCTCACAACAGAGTGGTCATCAAAGTTACAGAAATACAAAAGGTAAGGTTAAAAAGGACTATCGTCATTTGGAAAGGAATTGGTGTGACGACCCAAAATTTTTAGATTCATCTAGAGCGACAAATAAAATACTAGGCAACAGAAAGGTAAAATCTTATTCTAACATTTCTCAAAGAAATAAAATTAAATTAAAAATTTTACTACAGCATTGTTCTTGCAGCGAAAAATAATAAAAAAAAGTAACTGAAAACAAAACAAATGCTGATAATAAAGACACTGGTGGCTAGGTTCACATGAATCAAGACTCTATCTGTTCTTCTATGTTCTCCTATACGACGCCATTCTGCACTTCATAACCTGGTGTTTGAATCACCAGGGCAACATAAAACGAGTTCATGAGTTCGAAGAACTCAGTAAACTCATCACAAGTAAAGCATGCGTCGATAGCTAATCACATCAATAGGTAACAACAAATAAACAACAGATATATCAAAATGTTTCATGATTTAATTAATTACTAATAACTCCAACTAGGATTATCCTAAATCACTACCCAAACACATCCTCCTCATCATCATCAACATCAAATCTAATACACGAGAAGTTTCTACGGTTTCAGCCAAATGATATCCTAGAATAATAACAAGATCCAGCCTACGGACTGTTTCTGCCAAATAATCATCCTAGAATTATAACCGAGAACGCATCTATGTCTGCTTAATAAGTTACCCTAAAATATATACCGGCCCGGCCTACGACGGATGTCTGCCAGGTAACTTATCAAAAATCTAAACTTAGGTGGATATTAACAAGGTTCGAATATCGGCCCAGCCTACGGTAGATGCACCTTGATAATATCCATCACTAAAACAAACCACGACATACGACTAACCCCTCGTAATTTTTCCATTACGATGATTGGCATGTGAAGTTTATTTATACAACCCTCCCGATGAACAAATTTTCAATAGTTAAAAATCATGCTAAATCGATAATCAATCAGGCGAATATGAATCATGTTTTAACGAAAAATGATAGCTTAACATGCGATCATCAATAACAACATGAGATATCTAAACATACATCAAACGATAAACAATAATCTTATAATCAAACAAAATATGTCAAGTGTTATTTTGAATTCGAGTTTCGTATTTACATAACCTTTTTTTTTTTACAACAAGATCTTTCTGGAAAAAGAATTTAAAATGCAAAACTTGATTGTTGGTTTAATTTTGTTTAAACGATTTAAAATATTTAAAAATAATAATTTAGCTTTTTCTACGACAACTCGATTAAAGTTTGACTAATTGATTAATTATTTTTAATGAAGTGAACTCTCTTAAATTCAGAATATTTATCATAAATATTCAAAAATTCAACAACTATATGATCATAGGATTCATCGAAGTAATTAAATATTAAAACGGCACAAAATTTAGTGATTCGGTCTTTTTTTTAATTTTTGATTAATTATCTATATCAAAAACAATCTCTTAATATCAGAATATTTATCATACATATTAACATACAGTAACTAATTAAAACTAAAAGTCAAAAGAAGTTAATAAATACTTATGCGTTGCGAAACTAATAATTTCGGTTACCTTTTTCGGTTTTCTACGACGGCACGACGATAATAGCTTCGGTTTGAGATGAAAGGTTTAGTCTCCTTCTTAATCCTATAAATCTAGAGGCTTATACTCATCTCTCTTCCAAAAAAAAAAACGAAGAACAGTTGGAGAACGATAAGAAAACAGAACGCCGGAATAATCGAATATTATTTGTAGCGATCAACAAAACAAACGTATGTTTAAATCTTACCAGTTGAAAAACAAAACCGTTGATTATCAAGAACACGATGCCCAGAGTATGTCTTTAAAAAATCACAATGATCCGACTTCGTTTGGCTCTTGATCCGTACGAAAACGCAGGCTGAATTTCTCCCCCGAATTTCTCCCAACGGCGCACTGATGTGTGATTTCCTAATCCCTAAACCATCATGCGGCACAGTGATTTGTAATTACGCACAAAAAAACCCTAATGGGTATATGTATATATATAAAGAGATAAAGATTATATATATATAAATATAATTATTTTATTTATTTATTTCTTTGTTTCTTTTGCCTTCCAAAAATAAAATTATAGTCTTCTAAAAGATATTTCTTTCCTAAAGAGGTTATTACCTTTTAAAAAAATATTATATTATTAAATTATTTATTATTATTGAATTTAAACTTAACAATAGCTTTAAACTTATTATAATCTTATTATTTAAACTTAAATTTTTAACTTAACTTAAAAATCAAACTTACTTAAATTTATTATTATAATAAATTATCACCCATTAGCCATGAATTATATACTCCACCACAAAATGATTAATTTCTATTTACTATTATTTGTTAAACATTATTTGATAATAAAAAAACTCGAAAACTCGGGTCGTTACAATTAGAATGAATGATCACAGATTACTGTTGTTGGTGGAAGCCATGACTGCCGTTTATAAGATCTATGGTCCAAATAACAATTTTCGTCGAATGATTTTGAATTTTGCACAAGAAATTGAGCATTTTTTATTATGATGGAATTAGTGTCATAAGAAGATAAATTCGACTCGATAAATTTTTTTCCAAACTTCCCATTATAATCCTAAAAAATTTCGTCCTCTAATTTCATAATTTAAATTTTTAAGTAATTAATACTTCCATTGCACACCGAATGTCAATTCAAATATTTAAGTAATTAATACTTATATTGCGCACTCTGCTTCTAATGTAATTATTATAAATAACTACCTTTCAAATTATCAAAGTATTTTCTTTCACTTAAAGGTTGTAATTTGTGATTCTAGAATCCTAATCATAGTATAATTTGTGACTCTTGAATCCTAATTATAGCATACTTATAATTCAACCATGATAAACTCAACTCACAACATAATATCTTACGCAGACTCAAAGTAAAAAATGTATAAGCCATTTAATCTCCAATTGTACTTCTTAATTCGCTGTAAAATCTTACCTCTCTATACACCTCAAAGGCATAATTTCACTTTTAATCAATCATACATGCCTTATATCACCACCCAACAAGGACTTTTTACTCTATTTAATCTCTTTGCTATTTATTCTCTTTGCTTCTCAATATACCACTACTTCAAATTACTTAATATTACCGGGGAAAATCTAATCACCACAAGAATTTATTTGTGAGTCTTCAAACGATTCGCAAACTACCTATCATCTTATACTCACAAAAGGCCATTTGTCTTTTATCGCTATCAAGTCAAACTATATTAAAATTCACCTAGATAAATCTTCTCTCACCACCAACAAAATCACCAAGTCTATATCCATAATTTGTGTCCTTCAACTCGTGTTCTCAATTCTAAAGCACCCAAAAATGAATATCTCTTTCTAAACAAATATTATCATGATTCAACTTTTACTTAAAGCCATACATATGATCTACAAGTCTAGTATGTTCTAATAAAAACCTTAACTAACATTAAGAGATGACATTTAAAATTCTATCAGTAGATCAAAGAGTGCAACTGATCAAAACATAAACAACGTCCAAAAATTCTCTACAGGTACTTAAGCTATCAAAAATCACCATAATATCTTCACACTTAATCAGATCCAAATATCCACTTTTTTCTACAATCACCAATATGATAAAAATCTATAAAGTCAAATGTCACATCTTAACACTATTATCTCTCTTTTTCAACTTAAAATCTTTTTAATCGCCTATCAGCCATTACTCCATCTTTTTAGTCATCCCTCAACCATTACTCTAACTAAAACTTATGTGTCACAAGAAATATATTCGTTAATATAGAATGTAGTTTTATCTTCATGTTTGAATTTCCTATAGAATTCTTAACAAAATTAGAACCAGTTATTGAGATTCACAGGATGCATTTTATTGTAAACGAAATGAGAGACAACATAACTACCTGAGTTCGTCTCTAAATTGTTGGCGCACTATGGGGTTCGCCTGAGTTTTCATATTATTTATGTTCCTGCTATGACAAGTATCACAACTTCATACAAAATATATTTTTCAAAGACAGACAGATACTTATTTATAACGGTACGGCAAGTGTCATGATACGATAGTACCTTCCAAGTGTATCTGTGTTACCTATAGAGCCATGTCTTAAGAGACTACTACTAGTCTATCCAACTAAAGATACATCGAGAATTTTCTATACGCACATAAACTAGTGTGAAGTGTCCTACGCTCTGGGTTTTCAAACTTTGCATTGGGGTTTTTGAAAACATTTGCACTGAATTTTTAAAAAAATCCATCAAGACTCTGATACTACTTCTGTCACGACCCATTTCTAAGAACAGTGTCTGTGACCGGCCAATGAGTTAAAAATCCACTCGAGGCCTCTTTCTTTCTTTATTTTCTATTCCTTATTTTGAATTTTGCCAATTGAGTTTTTATTTTCAAACAATCTCATTATAGTCATTCTAATTTTAAAACAAAAGTAAATCATTCATTGAAAAGGAATCACTTCCCTTAAACATTCTCAGCGATCTCATTTCAAAAATCTCAAGAGCTTGCTAACTGTGTGTTCAACGTTTAAACAACATGACGAGATACAGGAATTAAAATACAACAATTACAGAACTTGAAATAAAACTATGAATAAATTAAACTATATTTTCCCTGCTACCAGTTCTTCCATGCATGCAAGTATCACCTAAAATTGTTCAATATCCATTAGCAAAACTAGTGTGAGTGCATAAATATCTGAGTTATTAATCGCTTTCTATTTTTATAATGATGCCCGAATAAACGGTTCTACCAGCAATCCGGGAAACTACCCCGCAGTGGAAAATGATCATTTTCTAGTCACCTGGTCGTGACCAGCCGTCCTTATTACATCACCTCGCTAGTATACTTTATCGTCCTCCAACGGGTAGGACGCCGTTTATACTATCATTCTCATCTTTATACTATCATATTTCTATAATTATTTTCAACAATAATTGTGGTACACCTCAAAATAATTATAAAGCGATAATCGAAAACTCAATTAACTCATATATCAAAAGATTCACCTGACTTTTGCGTGTGGTAGTCAGTGAATTTTCAAATCTGAACACAATAAGTTACTAGTTTTAGTATGATTCCCAAAGTAACAATTAGCTAAAATTCTTTGTATTTTTTAACTCCTAAATCTTAAAACCTTTATAAAAAAGTTTATCTATTTTCATTACATTAGGGGTTAAAGTACATATTTTAATTAAATAATTTAAAGCTTGATGTAAAACTAAAATACTTATTTTTAGTAAAAATAATTTCTTGGTGTAAAATTACTTAAAATTTATAAAAGTTTCTTATATTTAAGTTAAAAAATTCTTGTTATTTGATTTTTCTTAAATTTTCTATTGTTTTATGTTTTTGTTAGAAAAAATAAATTTCTTTTAAAAACCTTTTTATTTTGCATTTTTTAATTTTAAAATAAAAATCTTAAAATTTGTAGATAACCAATAAATCCCAAATATATATACTGTAATCAAATCATTCCAAGCACACACACCTAGCACTCATACACTTTTTTTTATGAAAATTTTTAATTTAAATAGTTAGCTTTTAAATTTTTAATGCAAGAAAATCTTTAATTTACTTCGTTTAATCTTAAAAATAAAATTCAATATTTTAAATATCTAAAATTTATTATTTCTATAAAATACTTTTGATATTAATCAATATTTTTTTAGCTTTTTAATAAAACACCAAACAATTCCCAAACACACACACAGCAAACACAAAACACACACACACACACACACACACACACACACAGAGGCTTACAAATCAACTCACGCACACACACTCACTAAACACACACCACACAAAACACACCCACACACACAGCACTCACACACCAAACACACACACACTCACAGTAATTTCTCACATTCACAATATCATTGTGCAAAACACTAAAATACAGAGGCCAATGGGTGGTGAAATTCTCGGTGGTGGTGTGTGGTTTGGGTAGTGGTGGCGTGGCTTGGTGCTCGGGTGTGGCAATGATAAGAGCGAGAGAGAATATATATATATATATATATATGTATGTATGTATGTATGTATATATTACTTCTCTTGATACCAGTTTGTGCGAGCATGGTGTATTTATATGCAATGTTTTGGAGCAAAACAGCTGTACACAGCTGTTTAACGGACGTGATATATTTAATTTGCATATAGATATATTATAAAATTTTTAATGTAAAATTTTTAATTTTAAAAATTTTAAAAATTTAGATATAAATTTTTAATGTATTTTCGTGAATTTTGGTATAGTTAGAATTTTTACTAGGATTTTCTATCTATTTAATATTTTTTTATCGCGGTTTAACGATTATAAAAAATTTTACTAACTGAAAAAATTTAAGTTTAGAAAATTTTCAAAAATACAAGATAATTTTTTAATATTATTTTATGATTTATCATGAAGTTAAAATTTGCAAAAAAAAAATTAACTATACAATACATTTTTATCTCTACTCTTGATTATCTAAAATTTTCTTAGATGTAAATTCTTGGATTTAGTTCTTAAAATTAATTCTTGGATTTAGGGTCTTATAATAAATTAATTACTTTTAATAATTTTATTATTATTATTATTATTATTATTATTATTATTATTAGCATTTTTAAGGGTTAGGTGTCACAGATTTCCACTCTTTCTAAATTTCAAAACTTTTGCGTGATGAAACTTTTAAGAACATATGGTCTTCCACCTCAAATGCTAACGGTTTCCTCCTCTTATCTATGATGTATCTTTTTTGGTAAGTCTGCGGGATCACTAAATGTTTACAAATTACGACGACCTTCTCTGTGGTCTCACGTACAAGCTCTGGTCCCAACATCGCCATCTCCCCAACGTCTACCATACAATGCCTCAAAAGGGCGCCATCTCAATACTCGACTGGTAACTGTTATTGTAGGCGAATTCCATCAATGGCAAATGGTCCTCCCACAACCCACGAAAGTCTAAAACATATGCTCACAATATATCCTCGAGTATCTGAATGGTGCGCTTCAACTGGCCTGTCTGAGGATGAAAAGTAATACTGAGTAGTAGGCTTGTTCCCATGGAGGTCTGCAAACTCTGCCAAAAGCGTGACGTGAAGCGGGGATCTCGATCAGAGACGATATAAATTGGTACTCCATGGAGTCTGACAATCTCACTCACATACAGCTTTGCTAAGCTTGTTAACCGAATCTGTCATGTGGATAGGATGGAAGTGGGTAAATTTGGTTAACCTATCCACCACAACCCACACAGGATCATGCCCCCTCGGCGATCTAGGAAGTCCTGACACAGAATCCATGGAAATATTCTCCCACTTCCACTCGGACACTGGCAATGGCTGTAACATACCCGTTGCCGACCTCTGATGCTCGGCCTTCACCTGTTGGTAGGTAAAGCAACGTGAAACAAATAGGGCAACATCCCTCTTCATTCCACTCTCCCAAAATTGCCTACACACATCATGATACATCTTGGTGCCACATGGATGCACCGCCAAACGAGAGTGATGAAACTCACAGAGTACGTCACCATAATTCTGGCAGAAAGACTCTCCCAACAAACCTCAAACTCTGGTTAGAGTGGACAGTCCACTCATTGGCATCCTCGCCACTCAAAACTCGATCTCTGAACATTAATCTCTCCGCATCCTGCCTCTAAGCCTCCATAACACGCTGGACGAGGGTGGGATGAGACACCGCTGTGAACAACGTAACATTTATTGGAGGCAAAACTGCTCAGATCTTTGTTTTTGTAAAAGATTATCTAAAAAAAATTAATTGGACAGGCATATGCCAAAATGGGATCCAGATAAAATTTTTGATGACGAACGATCAAAATAAAACCCACGCATCCGAAGTTAATTTAGAATAATACCTTTTTACCGGTCGAATCTTCAACTATGATTTGAATCCAAGTTGAAACTCCTGTCGAATCTTCTACTGTATTCTCTTATGCGATTCCCGAACGTAGTGTGGGCTACAAACTATCGAGAACTCGTACCGGCAGAACCTGGACAGCTTTAGTCTTAATGACAAATTATGAAACTGGTTCAGCTTATCCGCATATTTATAGCGCTACAGTAGGGACATGAGAGAGTAATTATGAGTAAAACATCTAGTGGAACATAGACACGTATTAGCGGTTTTCGCAATTAAGCAAATCTCATAGCGATATCTGCAGTTATGAAAAAACAGCAGCGGTTTCTGCAATTTTTATAAAATATTGAATTACAGTTCACACCACTAAAGAACTATAATTGCACTTTAACTCATAATCTCAAGACCATATAGCATTAAGTTTCTGTTATTAAATGTTTACTATTTCTCCCCACGTTAAGATTTTCGATACCCGCTAATTAAATTTAATTACTAACAATATAATTTAATCGGTATCTTGATATTCTTTAAGCCATTTTGCTTAACTTATTTGACCGTCGGATAATTAAATCCATCTACAGGATTTGATCCGGTCAAAACTTATAAGCTTTCTTAAGGGGTATCGTCATTCCCAATCTTTCGAGACGTAGATTCCGTCAATAATTAAAATTCGTCATATAAATAATACTTCTATCCAACTCACCAGGAATATAAACCCATAATGAATCAAAACAACGAATATTAAATATATACAAATCAATAATTATTTAAGTATTAAGATGATAAGTACTGTTCATAATAATCTTGGAGTGCGAATTAATTTACATAGTCAGTATAAATTTAATTATTCAAAATGTCTCGTTCAATACACACAAAGTGTACTAGCACAGAGAGTCACAATAATAGACGACGCTATTATCTGTTCCCCGTAATCAAGACGGATCTATTAAAACTCTGTGCTACAGTTGTACCGATGATATGTCCATTTTTATTTAAATTATGAACATAAAATTTATATTATGCAAAAACTTAAAATCTGATCTTTTGTGTGCAAGCCGCACTCTATACACCAGATTAAATACTATATAGAATATCAGACATCCATGCATAACATTAAAGAAATGATACACATACATTACTCATAAAGATTCTTATAAAATAGAAAATTAATTTTATTAAAATAAAATTAAATACTAAAAATATGATTTTCAGTATACCAACCCTAACAGCATTATCACCCGACCTACGAAGGCGTAAGTCGTACTCGTCGATCTCCCCAAGATACTCCACTCTCTCGTGGCAACGTGAGCTAAAGAACTCAAGGACTTTCAACCGAGGACATCGGCTACCACGTTGGCCTTGTCCAAGTGGTACTATAGATCAAAATCGTAATCTTCCAAGAACTTCATCCATCTTCTCTGGCGCAAGTTTAAGTCCTACGAAAATAAATACTTCAAACTCTTATGATCAGAAAACACTTCAAAGCATTCTCTATATAAATAGTGCCTCAAGTCTTTAGAGCAAAGACCACTGCCACGAGCTCCAAGTCATGGGTAGGGTAATTCTTCTCATGATTCTTAAATTGTTTCGACCCATAGGCAACCACCCTTCCTTCTTGCATTAACACGCAACCAAGCCCTTCATGTGACGCATCACAATACACGACGTATCCAAATCTTCTCCCCATTACAATTAGAATAGGTGCACTAGTCAGTCTCTCGTTCAAGGTTTGGAAGGTGAACTCACAATCATCGGCTCACACGAACTTGACTCCATTTCACGTAAGGTGTGTCATAGGCACTGCAAGCCTAAAGAAATCTCTCACAAATCGCCAATAGTAACCCGCTAAGCCTAAGAAGCTTCGAATCTTGAACACATTCTTCAACCTCTCCCAACCCATCACCGTCTCTATCTTGGAGGAGTCCACCGCCACTCCATCTCCCAAAACTATATGCCCCAAAAACTTCACCTCGGTTAGCCAAAACTCATGTTTATTGTACTTTGCATATAATCGATACTCCCACAACAACTGTAGAGTAATCCGAAGATGTTCCTTCTACGCCTCCTCAGATGGTGAATAGATAAGGATGTCATCCACAAACACTACCACAAACCTATCGAGGTATGGGTGAAAGATACGATTCATAAGGTCCATGAACGTCACCGGTGCATTGGCCAGTCCGAATGGCATAACTAAAATCTCAAAGTGCCCATATCGGGTGCGAAAAGCCGTCTTTGGGATATCCTCCTCCTTGACCCTCAACTGATGGTAGCTTGACCTCAAGTTAGTCTTCGAAAAGCAACATGAACCCTTCAATTGGTCAAATAAATCGTCGATACGGGGCATAAGGTACTTGTTCTTAGTGGTCACATGGTTCATCCTACGGTAATCTATACAAAGGCACAATGACCCATCATTCTTCTTTGCAAACAACGCCGGTGCTCCCCAAGGCGACACACTAGGATGAATAAAACCCTTATCTAATAACTCCTGGACCTGCACTTTCAGTTCTAAGAGCTTGGTCGGTGCAAAATGGTATGAAGGCATAGAAACGGGAGTGGTTCTTAGAATAAGGTCAATAGAAAACTCCACTTCTCGTCGAGTCAAAAGCTTAAACAGATCGTCTGGGAAAATATTCAGAAACTCACAAACCACGGGAGAAAACTCTCCATGAGTCGAACAAGTCTCACTCGTAGATAAGGCTGAGAAAAAAGGCTGAGGCTGCCTCGGTCCCCTGAACAAAGAGGTCTAGGCATTAAATCGTCATCCTAGTCGCCCACAAAATATAAGGAATCGCCCTCTGACGTACAAATAAACACTTGGTGTCGGTTACAGCTGATGAAGGCGCAAAAGGTGATCAACCAATTCATCCCTAAGATGATATCGAAAGGAGCCATATCGAGCTGAATAAAATCGAATACTAGCTAGCGGTCAACGATCTCCATCTCACAGACTCTACACACATGTCTCAACATGGCAGCCCCACCAATCGATGTCTCTACACACAAGGTGCTACCCAATACGTCTACCTCTAACCCCAATGCAGATGTAAATGCAGATGAGATGAATGAATGCGATGCCCCCGTGTCTATACGAACACTGGCTTAAGAACGGTACACTATGAAGGTACCTCGGATGATCGACGGCCTAATGGCGGCATCCAACACGGCAGGTGCCACTAAAGTGTTGGGCTCTACGAGGGCATACACCCATCCCTAGTTCTGCCCACTATTCTCCCTAGTCCCGGGCTACCTCACTAACTGGGTTGAGGTGCCCCTCCTCTGTCCTAGTCGACTACACTCCCAACTACTGCTGTGACAGCTTGTATCTTTGTCGTCCCCGCGATGCCAGTCCTAGCTGTGCTTCCAGAGCACTCTGTGCATTCCCTCCCCAAAGGCAGTCTCGACGAATGTGGCCCACCTGACCACATTGAAAACAAGAGAACGGGTCCCTCCCCTGAGTCTAACTCTCCTGCTACTATTGTCCTCTCTACTGACAATCCCTACCACGATGTCCCAGCTGTCTGCAAGTGTAACATATTATCTCCCGACATTCAAAATACCCTGATGAACCCATAGATGGTGTAGGTGCTGACCGTGGCTGTGGTTGTGATCCCATGGGGTAAGAACCTAATCCTCCCGACTTCTGCCTCTTCGTCTAATGTCCCTCAAACTGTGCCCCTAAAGGTCCCTATTGTGACTTGCTCTCCCTATTCTTATGACTCTTTACCATTGCATTCTCAACCCGAATTACAGCCTCCACCAGCTTTGTGTAGACCCGAAATCCCAACGCTGCAATCCTATCCTTGTTCGAGGGTCGAAGACCCCTTTCAAATCGTTTGGTGCGCAACTCCTCATTGCCACCATCTCGGGTGCGAAGTGCAACAGGTTCGCGAACTTAACCTCGTATTGGACCATAGTAAGATTCCCCTGTATAAGGGAGAAAAACTCCTCCCGATACATATCCCTCAAATACCCCGAGAAGTACTTTTCCAAGAAGACCCTAGTGAAGGCAACCCACATGCCCTCTACCGTCGTCTTAGCAAATTTTCACCACTACCGAGCATCATCCCGAACTTGGTGTTAGGGTTGGTATACTAAAAATTATATTTTTAGTACTTAATTTTATCTTAATAAAATTAATTTTTTATTTTATAATAAAATTAATTTTTTATTTTATAAAAAAATTTATGAGTAATGTATGTGTATCATTTCTTTAATGTTATGCAAGAATGTTCAATATTCTGTATAATATTAATTTAGTGTGTAGAGTACAGTTTACACACAGAAGATCAGATTTTAGGTTCTTACAGAATATAAGTTTTATGTTCACAATTTAGATGGAAATGGGCATACCATCGGTACGACTGTAGCACAGAGTTTTAGTAGGCCTGTCTTGATTATGGGGAACAGATAATAGCATTGTCTATTATTCTAACTCTCTGTGCCAGTACACTTTGTGTGTATTGAACTGGACATTTGAGATAATTAATTTTATACTGACTATATAAATTAATTCACACCCCAAGATTATTATGAATAGTGCTTATACTCTTAATCATGAAATAATTATTCATTTGCGTATATTTAATATTTGTTATTTTGATTCGTTAGAGGGTGCGATCTTTTATGAGCCTATATTCCCGATGAGTTGGATAATGGTATTATTTATACGGTGAATATTAATTATTGACGGAATTCACGTCTCGAAGAATATGGATTGACGATACCCCCTTAAGGAAACTTATAAGTTTTGACCGAGCCAAACCCTACAGGTGGATTTGATTATCCGGCGGTCAAATAAGTTAAGCAGAAGGACTTAAGCAATTATAAGATGCCGATTAAATTAAATTGTCAGTAATTAAATTTAATTAGCGGGTATCGAGAATCTTAACGTGGGGAGAAATGATAAGCATTTAATAACAGGAGCTTAATGCAAGATAGTATTGAGATTATGGGTTAGAGTGCGATTATAGTTCTTTAGTGGTGTGAACTGTAATTCAGTATTTTATGAAAATTACAGAAATCGCTGCTAGTTTTCCATAATTGTAGATACTGATATGAGGTTTGATTAATTGTGAAAACTGCTGATGGGTGTCTGTGTTCCATTAGAAGTTTTACTCATGATTACTCCAGAGGTCCTTACTGTAGCCCTATAAATATGCGAGTATGCTGAACCAGTTTCATAACTTATCTTCCAAAACTAAACCGGTTCTGTCGGTACGCATTCTTAATAAATTGTAACCCACCCTACATTCAAGAATCACATAAGAAAATAGAGTAGAAGGTCTGACGGGAGCTTCAATTCGGAATCAAAAATGTAGTTGAAGATTTGACCGGTAAAAATATATTTTTTTAAATTAACTATGGTTGCACGGGTTTTATTTTGATCGTTCGTCGTCAAAAAATTTTATCTAGAGTCTGTTTCGGTATTTGCCCATCGAGTTAATTTTTTTAGATAATCGTTTGCAAAAATTATTATTTTGGCAGTCTTGCCTCCAATAAATGGTATCAGAGCCGTTTTATTTTTTATTTTCGGTTATTGGGGCCGAGTCATTTTAGAACTGTTGCTAACTTTCTTTTGTAGGCATTCTAATTCTGGTTTTATAATCGTCAATTTTTTTATATTTGATTGAATTGTGTAAATGATGATTATTTTTTTTAATCACGGGGGTTGATAGTGATAGATTGAATGTGAGCCTTCAAGACATAAGATCGTTGTAATAGCTAGTTTTTATTTTTAAAATTTCTATTTAGATTATTTAAGAATAGGTAAAATATATCCAAGAACATGAAGAACGGAGGCGGCACCAGCAGTGGTTTGGGTATTTACGAGCCGCGGATCGCGATAAGTTTTTAATGATTTTAAACTATTTTTTTGTTTAGTTTTTTGCAGTATTTATGCATTAAAAATAGAATAAAAAACAAGTCAAAAACATTAAGGAAAAATCACCAAAACAACCCGGTTCTGGGGGCTTTGCCGGCTGTGGTTCGGCGGCGGTTTCGATAATTTTTCGGGCAATTTTTTGAACTATTTTTTGAGAAATCTTTTAGACATAAAACAGTAGTAAAATATACCTTAAAAACTATCCAAAAACAAGAAAAAAAAAAAAAAAACTCGGCCAAAAAGTAGTGCAAACAGGCGGAGCGGCGGCGGCGCAAGGCGGAACTATTCGGGGGCTGTTTCGGGACTATTTTCGAGGTGTTCTTTGAAGCAACGTGTGGTTAAATATTTGAGCTATTTTTATAAAAAAAAATATGCGTGAAAGAACCATCGAAAAAAGCCCAAACAGTGGTTGTTTGGGGCTGCAGCGCGACTGGTGCGGCTGTGACTATTCAGGCAATTTTGTTCGCAGCTTTTCTAGCTGTTTTTAGCAAAATTTTTGACAAAAAATACTAATTTTTTAGAGCTTTTTTTCGATATAAAGTATGTCAAAAAACGGAATTCGGATGAGGCTAGAATGACCTCGGGAAGTTGGTGGTGCAGTGCTGTTGCGGGGCAGCAGCATTTTTTGTGTTCCAGCGGCCATTGAAGCCTATTTTTTGAGCTATTTTTTAGCAGATTTTTTAATCAAAAATTTTTACTTTTTGAGAGCTTTCTTTCGATATAAAAATTACCGAAAACGGAGTTCGGATTAGGCGGCAAAAGCCACCTGAATGTGGCGGCACTAGCTATTTTGGTTGTATTATGATATATATAAGATTGATATGATATATACTGATATATCAAAAAGTATCAGGAAAGCCTCATACAATCAGGACACATAATCAGAAGCGAATAGGGATTGATATAGCTTATTCTCTTCCAGAGACGAAAACGCTTCAATATTTCACTTAGATCATAAAATCGGGATATATATGCATATCATGTTTATATATAAAAATGACGTGGATGATTATATATCTATTTTATTTATTCTGTTTATATAATTAATTCAAAAATTCAATTTTAATTAAAATATTTTGTAATATAAAATAAAATAAAGTTTTTTTTAATTAATTAATTTTAATTAAATAAATGTTTTTTAGATATTTTATTTTTTACAAAATATCACATTTAAGATGATTTTTTATAAAATTGGATATCTTGAAAAAACGTGAAAATTAATTCTGAGTTTTGAATTAATTAACTAAAAAAATATTTGATCGAAATAAATTATTATTTTTAAAAAATATGGAACGAAAAATAAAATTTAAAAATATATTTAATGACTACCTTTGCTAAAAGCTGAAGGAAGAACTCTGCATTTATTAAATTTTATTTATTATGCATTAAAATACAAAAAGATGATTTGATAAACTGGAATCTTTGAAATCGTGTACATGAAAAAATGTTTGATTCTTTCAGATCGTGTAGTTTTCAAAATTAATAAATTTATTTTAATTAAATAAATTTTTATAACCCTCAAAAGTGTTTTAAAAATCTAAGTGGGAGAGGGAATTTATTCATAGATAAATCCCGCGATCTCCATCACCAGTTTGTAGACGACGCAATTAAACCCTGCATGTTGGCAATAAGGCCTTCCTCCCCATCGGATATATTAATTGCGGTATCACCAATACAAATCTCCTTTAAAAATAATTCTGAATAATTATTAATGTGGATCACTTCTCATCTTAAGGGTTCATTGCGAAACGATTGATTTAGAATTAGGTAGTGGTTAACACTTAACTGTATATAATAGTATCTTCTCCATCTGAGTCACTGCTATTATATACTAGACTGAAACTATGTCAGCTATTTAATTTTACTTGGCCAAGTCAGTTGTCTAGATAGTAAAATTAAAAAGAATTGGCCTGTCTGGATAAACGATGAATAGTAGTCGTCTTCCCATCGAGACATGCTATTTCACAGGGATCCAGACTGCTGGCGAATTAATTTTAAAATGGTAGAGGGAACCAAATTAAAATGAATTCAAAGTATTGCTCTTCATAATTAACAGTTTTTTTAATTATGTGATTCTCAGCATTAAAATGGCTTTCAACCCACTCACGGTTATACTCAAAGAAAACAAACTAACGGAATCAAATTTTGTTGACTAAAAAAGTAACTTGGATATAACTTTAACTACCAATAGTATTCCTTCAATACTAGAAAATGCGTTTGTTTCAGAAAAAGATTTTTCCTATGGGTTGAAAGGCATGAAGAAGAAAAAGGTTCAGAAATAGGAAGACACGATTTCTAAGGCAGTTAGTAGGCCACAGACTGGTGTGAAAAAGCCGAAAGATAGATGTTTTCGCTATAACCAGACATGGCATTGGAAAAAGTTGTCTAGTATTTCTTAGAAGATAGAACAAACAAGGTAATTTCTGTTCACTGGTTGTGAAAACATGTTGAGCGGTGTTATCTATCAATACCTGGTGTGTAAATACGGTACCCACTAATCATGTCTGCAATTCATTGCAGGGATTTCAAAAAAATTCGACAACTCAGTGATGGGAAAATATACCTGTATATGGGCAATAATACAAAGGTAACAGCAGTTGCAGTGGAGATCTCACTCTGAATTTTAGTAGAGATAGGGTTTTAATATTGAGATATTGTCTTTATGTACATTCCATTACAAGGAACTTAGTTTCTATTTCTAGATTGGTTAAAGACGGATATTTGAGTTATTTTAATAACTCTGTGGTTATTCAGGATAATAAACGGGTTATCTGTTCTCGTACATTGGTGGATCATCTTTACATTACTCAAATCTCTCCTACACTCCAACTAACTAAAATGAATAACACATCTAATTTACCATATAAAAGAAAGTTTCTTTTTTTAATGAACCAAATATTTCTTTGACACTTACGCTTGGGTCATATTAATTTAAAAAGAATAAACAGGCTGGTAGCAAATGGACCTTTGAGTTCATTGGAAGTAGAGGCACTTTCAGTCTGTGAATCTTACTTAGAGGATAAGATGACCAAGAAGCCCCTTTCGTCCAGAGGCTATAGAGCTAAAGAATCATTGGAGCTGGTTCATTCTGATGTGTATGGTCTTATGATAATCTGGGCTAGAGGTGGCTTTGAGTACTTTGTCAGTTTCATTGATGACTACTCAAGGTATAGATACATTTACTTGATGCCCATAAGTTTGAAAGCTTTGAGAAAATTCAAAGAATTCAAAGCGAAGGCGGAGAAACGTCTGGGTAAAAGTATCAAATCACTATGATCTGTCTGTGGTAGGGAATACCTATTTGGAGAGTTTATGAATTACATCCCAATTGACTGCACCTGACATTCCACAGCAGAAAGGTGTTACAGAAAGAAGGAATAGGACTCTTATGGAGATAGTAAGGTCCATGATGAGTTATTCAGGTTTACCCAATTCGTTTTACGGACTCGCTATAGAGACAACGGCTTACATTCTGAACTTGGCACCTTCTAAGTCAGTACATTCTACTCCCACATAATTGTGGACCGAGTGTAAACCTAGTTTAAAACACATTCGAATTTGGAGGTGTTCAGCACATGTGTTGAAAGGGAATGCAGGTATGTTGAAACCGAGGACAGAAGTCGGCTTCTTTGTGGGGTATCCTAAGGGATCGAAGGGTGGTCTATTTTATAATCCTAAGGATTAAAAGATCATTGTTAGCAATAAGGCTCCGACTCTTGGAAGAAAATTATATTATAGATCACAGACCCAATCGCAAAATTATTCTAGAAGAATTGAGAAAAAATACCAGTAAAACATAAGAACAAGTCATTGATATCCCATTACCTTGTCGTAGTAGGGAGATTATGGGACAGGTGCAAATCAAGAACAGGGTGTTGATGCACAAGGTTCTAATTATGCACAGCGTGTTACTGCTAGTACACAGACACATGTAGTACCTTGTCATAGCGAGAGGGTTGCTTATCAATCTGATCGGTATATGTTCTTAAGAGAGTCTTTTAACAGGATCCCGATAGAACTAGATAATGAGCCCTGTAACTACAATGAAGCACTTCAGGACAAAGAAGCAGATCTTTGGCAAAGGGTTATGAATTTTGAGATAGAATCTATGTATTCCAATCAGGTCTGGAAACTTATAGAACCACCCGAAGGGAAAAAACTCATTGGATGCAAGTGGATCTTTAGGAGAAAGAGAAGAGCTGACGGGAAGGTTGAAACCTTTAAAGTTAAGCTTGTTGCTAATGGGTTCACTCAGAAAGAAGGGATCGATTATGAGAAAATCTTTTTGTAGGTAGTCATGCTTAAGCCTATCCGGATTCTCTTATCCATTGCTGCTCATTTCGATTACGAAATTTAGCAAACGAATCTCAAGACAGCTTTCCTTAACGGAAGTTGTGACAAGTGTATCTATATAATTCAACCAAATGAATTCATTACAAAGGGTCAGGAACACATGTTGTGTAAGCTTAAGATATCTATTTATGGACTTAAGCAGGTATCGAGGTCTTGAAACACTTAGTTTGATCAAGCCATAAAGTCTTATGATTTTAATCAGAGTTTGAATGAATCCTATGTGTACAAAAAGCGTAACAGAAGCGTTGTATCTTCCTAGTACTTTATGTAGACGATATCTTGCTCATTAGAAACGATGTGAGGGCATTATCTACGGTTAAAGTATGGTTATCTAGGCAGTTCGATATGCAAAATTTGGGCGAAGCCAGTCACATCCTTAGGATCAAGCATGTGCAAGATCGAAAATAAAGGATGTTAGCCTTATAACAAGCAAAGTATATCGATGATATCCTTGCTTGTTTTAGCATGCAAAATTCCAAGAAGGAGTTTTTTCCCTTCAAGCATGGAATCACTCTATCCAAAAATCAGTATCCTAAGACACCTGATGAGATAGAGAAGATGAAAGCAATTCCTTATGCTTCGGTAGTATGAAGCCTCATGTATGCTATACTCTGCACTAGACCCAACATCTATTTTTCCGTTTGCATGGTTAGCAGATATCAGTTTAACCTAGGGCAGGAGCATTGGACTATGGTAAAGAATATAATCAAGTACCTGAAAAGGACTAAAGATTATACGTTGGTTTACCAGGAAGATAGTCTAGTACCTTTGGGGTACACAGACTCAGATTTTCAGTCTGACAGGGATTCTCGTAAGTTTACCTCAGGATATGTGTTTACCTTAGGAGGTGGAGCTATAAGTTGGAGGAGTATCAAGCAGTCCTGCATTGCTGATTCCATATGGAGGTCGAGTACATGACAATTTCTGAAGCAGCCAAGGAAGCCGTGTGGCTTAGGAACTTCTTGTTGGATCTAGATGTGGTGCCTTCAGTTCAATTGGCTATTAAAATTTATTATGATAATAGCGAAGCGATTGCAAACTCGAATGAGCTAAGAGTCTAAAAGAAAAGAAAGCATATTGAGCGTAAGTATACCTGATACGAAAAAATATACAGAGAGGTGATATTGCTGTGACCAAGATTGCATCAGGAGACAACCATGCAGATCCTTTTACAAAGAGCTTACCGGCTAAGACTTTTGATAATCATGTAGAAGGCATCGGAGTCAAATGTATGACAGCATAATTTTGAGTATAGGTGAGAGATTGTTAGCGTTGGTGTACTGAAAATGATATTTTTAGTATTTAATTTTATCTTAATAAAATTATTTTTTTATTTTATGAGAATATTTATGAACAATGTATGTGTATCATATCTTTAATGTTATGCATGGATATCCAATATTCTGTATAATATTTAATCTGGTGTGTAGAGTAAGACTTACACATAGAAGATCAGATTTTAGATTCCTGCAGAATATATGTTTTATGTTCACAGTTTAGATAGAAATAGACATTCCATCGGTACGACTGTAGCACAGAATTTTAGTAGGCCTGTCTTGGTTACGGGGAACAGATAATAGCGTCGTTTATTGTTCCCACTCTCTGTGCCAGTACACTTTGTGTGTATTGAACAGGACATTTTGGGTAATTTATTTTATACTGACTATATAAATTAATTTACACTCCAAGATTATTATGAATAGTGCTTATACTCTTAATCTTAAAATAATTATTGATTTGCGTATATTTAATATTCGTTGTTTTGATTAGTTAGAGGGTGCGATCTTGTATGAATCTATATTCTCGATGAGTTAGATAACTGTATTATTTATATGGTGAATATTAATTATTAACAGAATCTATATCTCAAAGAATCGAGATTGACGATATCTCATTAAGGAAGCTTATAAGTTTTGACCGAGCCAAACCCTGCAGGTGAAATTGATTATCCTGTGGTCAAATAAGTTAAGCGGAAGGATTTAAGGAATTACAAGATGCCGATTAAATTAAATTATCAGTAATTAAATTTAATTAGCGGGTATCAAAAATCTTAACGTGGAGAGAAATGATAAGCATTTAATAATAGGAGCTCAATGCAAGATGGTTTTAAGATTATGGGTCAAAGTGCAATTATAGTTCTTTAGTGGTGTGAACTATAATTCAGTGTTTTATAAAAATTGCAGAAATTGCTGCTAGTTTTCCATAATTGCAGATACCGCTATGAGATTTGCTTAATTGCAAAAATCCCTTATGGGTGTCTGTGTTCCACTAGAAGTCTTACTCATAATTACTCCAAAAGTCCCTACTTAGCCTTATAAATATGCAGGTAGGCTGAGCCAGTTTCATAACTTGTCTTCCAAGACTAAACTTGTCCAGGTTCTACCGATACGTATTCTTGATAGATTGTAACCTACCCTACATTCAAGAATTGCATAAGGGAATACAGTAAAAGGTCTTACGGGAGGTTCAACTCGAAATCAAAAACGTAGTTGAAGATTTGACCGGTAAAAAGGTATTTTTCTAAATTAACTGTGGTTGCACGAGTCTTATTTTGATCGTTCGTCGTCAAAAGTTTTATCTAGAGCCCGTTTCGGCATTTGCCCGTCCAATTAATTTTTCCAGTCCGATTAATTTTTCCAGATAATCATTTGCAAAAATAGTAATTTTGGCAGTCTTGCCTCCAATAATTGAAACGTTGCTAACTTCACCCTCAGCTCATCCTCCATGATCTCCAAGGTGTCAAAGATTGTCGTGGTTACCTCCAATCACTCAATAGCCACATTAGGATCCGGCTCCCTCGAAAATGTTGGAGGATCCAACCACCAAAACTCCCTCATTGCAATAGTATCCCTTGGCTTGGGAGCCCTCTGTCCTACCCTAGCCGTCTATGTTAACACTCTCATTGTATTGAGCATCTCCTGAATCACATCTATTCTGCCCACCTGTTCTTGCAGGGCGTACACATCCCCTTCCTCTGGAACATGGGCATAAGCGCAACCTCGACCCCAGCATCTACCTCGTCTTGGTGATATCACTTTATATAAAAAAAAACGAATGAAAAGAAGATATTAACAATAAGATCTAAACCCACTGATCTCACACAGACAACACCATCCCTTAACAAGATACCACATAACACATATCATCGCATTAACACGCCTTATGCAACACACAACGAGGAGAACTAATCGGAATGACACGTCAATCTGGGTAACTCGTTTTGATTTTTGGTTAAAACGAACATTGGCCAAACGCATTTCTAACTTGAACCCCAAACTTGAACCCCAAACTAGTCGACCGGTCGCCCAAGGGTAAGGCATGTTCTAAGAGTCCAACCTCCATGCCCAAATACCACATAACATGTAAATGTCAAGTCATATCCAAGATATCTCATACTAACACATCAAGACATGAATGTCACACATCAATGCAAACTCTCACGCAATGGATCAACCACTCCCACAGTTTTTAGGTATTCGAACCTAAAACTTTGATACCAATCTGTAACGCCCCGACTTCATAACCACAGAAACCCAACAATCCATAGGGGAAAAACCCAGAAAGAGAAATGTTTTACCAAAAGAAACCATGATTTGAAGTATAAAGTACTCAAAAGAAAGTCTTAAAACCTTAAAAAAATATCCTTTTGGAAAATAGGCTTCAAAACAAAAAGGCACAAAAAATGGCCTAACCAGCCAGACAGCTCGGTCGATCAAAAAACCGCTCAAGTGGTCTCTCAGCGGTTGTAGAATTTTGGCCTGCAGACTGAGAAACCGAGAAGTGCACAAGAGCGCTCGATAGACTACTCGAGTGATCCATCGAGCGGTCCAGCCCTGGACAATTCTCTCACTTTTGTTTTCTAAAAACTTGACTTCCCGCTTCAAAGTACTTGAAAGGATAAGTTTTCATGCTACCCATTTTATAAGAACAAGAGCAAAATAGTAGGGAAAACATCTTAAAACATTCTCAAACCATAAGAGACTATCTTTCATTCGTCATACATCCCGTGAAATGATAACAACGTCCTTTCATGCATGCAAGATATAAGTGCGTGATCTTAAGGCCTTACAAAATGAATACCACAAAATCGAGTACCGAAACATTGTATCGAATGAATTACATTTACAAGATATACATTTTCTAAAAGATATTCCAATATGTGTGTAATTCAATTTCCAAAAGTTTCAAAAACGGTCCTTAAGATTAAGCTTCTCATTCGACCACCTTCTTTCCATTATCACCTGAAATAAATCCCAACCCATAACCTCGAGATTTAACATGCATTAACCCTAACCCATAACCTAGGGTTTTCAAAACATAGATTTTTCATATTTTCATGGATAAACTCAAAATATACAACACATATCAAGCAAATCTTCATATATAGTCATAGATCCTACCTTTTAGATACTCAAACAATCCAAGGCGAGGCTCAAGCAAGCTCTGTAACGTCCTAAACCCCAGGAACCCATGAACACAGCCCAAAATATTCCGCATAAATGCTATCAATAAAGACTTTCTTAAGAATAACCCTTCAGTTTTCTTCAAGCAACCATAATAAAAACATGTCACAAGGGCCAAACAAAGTTATTAATCTTCAAGAGTTCCTTTACAACACTTATATTATTACAATCATCCACTTTACTTTCTATACAATGATAATATAAATACAAAAGAAATACTACATCTTTCCTCTTAATCCTTTCCCACATGCATCCTTTGCATTGATATCGTCCCAAATCCTCGAAACCTAAAATGGTTTTATATATATACATGAGCCGAAACTCGTAGGATAAAGACTAATCAAGTGTTATGCATGATTTGTGAGGTGTGATGGGTGCAATCGAAATAAATGCAAGTTTTTCCAATTTTTATATATTCCC
This sequence comes from Heliamphora pulchella, assembly GCA_032270985.1. Taxonomy (NCBI): domain Eukaryota; kingdom Viridiplantae; phylum Streptophyta; class Magnoliopsida; order Ericales; family Sarraceniaceae; genus Heliamphora; species Heliamphora pulchella. Next base: position 31,099 of record JAULJZ010200346.1, read on the forward strand.
ACGCACACACTCACGCACATCCATTTGTTCTTTTCAAAAACCCTTTTTAAAACATTCGTTTCTTTCACATAAAACCGTATTAATTTCTCATCATCCAGTTTCTCGCAAAAACCATATCACATTATAAACCGGCATCGGGTGCAGCTTATAAAAATCCCTCCCTATTACTTTTTAATAGGCTACTCAAAGCTATTGAGTAATAGATAGCTCTATAACTCACCACAACGCAATCACAACTAATGAACCGGTATCGGGCACAGCTTATAGAAACTACTTTCTATTCCCCCAATAGGCTACGCGAAGCCATTGGGTAATAGATAGCTCTATAACTTACCACGACACAATACCATGTTTTGGGGGCTAACCCGTGGGCACGTGGTCCCCATCTTGCGCAAGTTTTCGATATTTCACCGCGGACCCACCAGGCCAACTTAAATCACATCCATCCATACGGTTCATTATTTTTTCAAAACATTTAATTTCGCAAATTCGGGAGTCCAACCCACAACTGGTTCATCTCCCAATTATTTTCACACTTTATTCTTTGATACACATATCAAATTTCCTTTTTCATTTTTCTCATCAAATTCCATTTGAGCATTCAAATTTCTTTCATGTCATATGCATTACAATCCCAATATATTATGTTTCATATATCACATCTCATTTACCTATTTCATAGAGTACTAACACTAAGTTTATCCAATAGAAATCTTATCATTTTTAAAGAGGGATGCACACATCTTATGCATATATAAATACATATAAAAAAAACCCATGTTCCCTTCCAAAACTAGGGGGTTTAAGAAATAATCATACTAAACCACATTCCTCAAGACCCATTTTTTTTTTTTTTGTAAACCAATATCCATTAAAACTTATTTAAACCAACACGATTCAAAACAAAACAATTTATGAGTTCAAAACCTTTTTAAATACGCACAACCGAGGGTTTAACTAATGTAATAGAGTAATCCAAAAGCTAGGTTTTAAGGTTCCCAAGAGACAAACTTTTATGCAAAACATCAAATGTTTTCAAAAAAAAAAGCCAGACCGATCGATCAGTGAAGAGACCGATCGATCGATCTCTTACCTGCACAAGAGTACCGAGAGCATCAAAAGACCGCTCGATAGACCGATCGATCGGTCTTTCGAGCCGTCCTGCTCTAAGCCTTTTTCAAGACAAAAACTCAATTTTTATTACTAACAAGCCTTTTAGCACCTTCTTAAAACATTTTAGATAATAAACAACCTTTAAGAAAAAGAAAAATCCGTTCCAAAACCCCCTCGAGGCGCAAAAGTTTATGTAGAGCAAAAATAATTCAAAATCCATTGTACAATATTTTCTTAAAACCGTGGTTAACTATTTTTTAAAATCCCAAAGTTCTCAAAGTATTGTATACTTTTATTTCTAAACTTCACCTTATCATCTCTTTCAACATTTCAACTCACACATCTAATTTAACATATGTTTCAATACTTTCATTTCATATCTCCATAAAACCAATCCACCATCATCAATTTATAAAAAAGATACCTCAACCTATTGATTCGAGTACCAATTTACTTAACCATCCCATAAAACCTTCAAAACCTCTTCGCTTTTCATCAAAAACTCATAGTTAACACGTAATCAATGATACCTGCATAAAACCCCCACCAATTTATACTTTATCTTTTTATCACATATCAAATTTCATTAGGGTTTAGCTTAGTTTCAAAAATTTCAACACAAATCGTAGTAAACCACTAGGAGTAGTCAAGATCCTACCTCAAAGGAGTTCCACCATCATGAATCAAGCGCCATGTGAGCTCCACCTCGCCAAAGCCCAAAACCCGCAACTTCAAGGAAGCTTCTAACGCATATCCACACTCTCCAACGGCAACTCATTCATGGAAACGGCAAGATCTTGACTCCCACGGACATGGAAACCCCCAAGAACCTCAAAAGGCCAAACCCTAGCTCACTCCTAAGCTTTTAGAGGGAGAGGAGAGAAGAGAAAATGAGAATTTCAGCCCAAAAACCGAGATTTATAGACTGCCCATCACAGACCGATTGATCTGTCGCGAGACCGATCTATCGGTCTTTCGCGACTGCACTATTGGTCCAACTTTGAACAAGTATATCTCCTTCATTCGAACTCCAAATAGGGTCGTTCTTATGCTCAAACTGAAGCCCCGAAAATCTACTTTCCAATGGTTCAAACCTCATACCAGGATTCATTTTGTACCAAATGTTATGGCCGATTTGGTGAAGTTATGTTACTTTTCTTCACACACTTTTCACATATTTTTGTCCAAACATCCTTTAGAGCCCCATATCCTTCCTCTAACATATCTTTCATGCGTATCCAAGCTCAAAATATCACCAAGTTCAAGTTTTAAGTCTTACTCCAATCAACACTTAATCATTTCTAAAATAAAACGGGTCAGGGTCTCACAAGCTCCAACCAAGCAAAATCCTAACCGGATGGTGAGAACCAAGCCTCCAACGCACAAGCCAACTCCTCTAATGGTAGAGAATCAAGCGAAAGCAAGAAGAAATCACCAACGAGGAAAGGTAAGGAGCCCAAGGATGTTCCACCAACAATCCTGGAGTTTCTATCTAATTTAAGAGAGAGAGAGAGAGAGAAAGAGAGAGGAGATGATAGAATGAATGAGAACACCTCAATCCCGCAACTTAAAGCCCTTTTCTTCAACAAACCGCTCGATCGGTCTCAAGACTGCTCGAGCAGTCCCTCACTGGACAGCACACCAAAGAAAGAAAAATGTGTATATAGTTTCCAATTTTTGTTCCAATGCCACAAGACTCGTTCAATCAACTTCAATAATTAAATTTATACATAAGCAAGCAAATAATTACCATCAACCATCACACTAGTGATTAAATTTTAATTCATTCCCATAATAAAATGTTAGTTCACAAGATTTAATGAAATGATTCAAATTAAAAGGGACCGGATCCCTTTGAAACACATTTTTAAAGTTGTTAGATAGATTCTATCACATTTTCTTGTGAAGATTATTTCGCCTATTTTTTTGGTTATTCAAAAATGTATTATTCATGGAAAGTTAACAGACCTTCTAATCTAGATTCGTGATTTATGGAGTTGAATTGGTCTCACAAACTAATTTTATACCCACTGTTTTCAAATCTAGGAATCACCCATTTTGATCTTAAAAATATTGTTTTGACATATTTTCTTAGGAAGGCCAAAACACAGATTTTTCCTTACTGAACCAGGTGTCCTTCATGAAAGTTTTAAGGAACATCAAAATCTAACACATTCAAAAATTAAAAATTTTAGAGTTCATTTGATGCCCCAAAAAAATTCCAAAATCCTAACATTTAGGGCGTTACAACCTGGCATGAAATGCCATGAGCTGCGATGCCCAGAAAAAATTCCAAAATCCTATCTTTCTAATACTAATAATATTCTAACATGGTTTTCAAGTAATACGGTTTTTGTCCCCTCCATCTGGTCGTACGGAGGGCACAAAAGTGTATACTTGTTTCAAATGTGGGGCCACTGATAATAAGGATTATCCAAAAGTCAGTCAGGGGATCACCTATTATCGTTGTGGTGAACCGAAACACATAATCTTGCAGTGAGTGCATTCAGGAATGACAACACAATTATCTATGGAAGCAAAAGGATGGTGGGCCAACTGGGAGTACTCAAGACAAAGGGAAGGGACCAATGGAATGACTAAGAGTTCTGGGGTGAGTGTTTGTTATCACGAGACTAGGCGCACAAGCTACGCTTAACATGGTGACAGGTACTCTTACCGCTTTCAGTAAAGATGATTATGCTCTGATAGATCTAGGATCGGCATATTTATTCTTATCACGCACTTTTATAATGCAGGTAGATATTATAATGATGGAACCACTTGACTGTATAACATTAATCGTTGCATTGATAGGAAGAGAAGTGTTAGAGAGAAGTGTGTACCAAAATTGTTCGTTAAGATTAGGAGGTAAAAACATGCTAGTTGTTTTGATGCCTTTAAACGTGATAGATTTTGACCTAATACTTGGGATGGATTAGTTGTCATCATATCATGCGTTATTAGACTGCTTTCAGAAGAGAGTGATCTTTAAAATACCCGAGGAGATGGAATTTGTACTCCAAGGGGATAAGAATAGGACACCTGTTCGATTTGTGTCAGCCATTAAGGCTTCAAGGTTATTTTGAAAGGGTTACCATGGATTTTTGGCACATGTAATTAACACAGTTGAAAAGGAAAGAACTTACAGAGATGCCAATTGTTTTTACTTTCCAGATGTATTTCCAGAGAACTTACTGAGAATACCTCTAGATCGAGTGTTTTGGAGTTTCCTAGACCAATTTGTAATTATATTCATAAATGACATTTTCTATGGATTGGTCTGCACGATTATATTTTGACGAGATCATTCGTCTTCATGGGGTGCCAGGTTCTATAGTGTCAAATAGAGATCATCGCTTTACGTCTAGATTCTGACCGAGTTTACAAGCGACGTGGGGCCTACTTTGAATTTTAACACGATTTTCCATCCACAAATAGATGGTCAACTAGAGAGGACGATTCAAACTTTGGAAAATATGTTCTAAACATGTGTTTTGGACATTCCGAGAAGTTGGGAGGAACTTTTGTCGTTGATTGAATTCTCTTATAACAATAGTTCCAGTCGACCATAGGAATGGCCTCATATGAGGCGTTGTATGGTAGAAGATGTTGAAGCCTAATTTTTTGGGAGAAAGTCGAAGAAAGAAAGTTACCAAGACCCAAGATTGTTAAAATCACTACAAATAAGATAAAATTAATTTGAGAGAGATTGAAGTTGTCACGCCCCAAACTCCGGGTCACGTGAAACACCCACGAATAACCAACCTACCTGAGAATACACTCTCAATATAAAATATACATGCATTGTATATAATCACTAAGTGGCATACATTACACGGCTCTAACACCGGGAAAACATGTTACAACATACATGTAATAAAAGAACAAAAAGGAAGACTACAGCTCTTCCACCTCTCCAGCACCTCTAGATCAACCTGCGCGACCGATACCTGAAGAAAATCAAATCCCACATCGTGAGCCAAAGCTCAGTAGAAACTAGACAGGCATGCAGTATAAGCTAAACATGCTAGAAAAACGAGGTGCAGTTTTAGACTCTCTTTCAACCCTTTAAAACAAGTTTTCACATGCAAACGAAAAAACGAGGATATAAATCATCTTTTGACTCACTCACAAGAGCCCTAAAAACAGTTGAAAAAGAGTTTTTAGATCGTGATTCACACGACTCTTGAAAACAATTTGAAATTGGTTTTATCCGTCCCACAATGCAGTTCTTGCAATCCATGCAACTTCTCGGACTTTCACCGAAGGACCACAGCCCTCGTCTATGCAACGCACATAACCCGTACAACACACACAACGCACGCAACCCGTGCAACACACACAACGCACGCAACCCGTGCAACATACACAACTTCACGAACTTTCACCGTAGGGCCTTTATCCGCCCTCATCACACTCCTTCACGAACTTTCACCGTAGAACCGCAGCCCCCGTCAATGTACCTTTACGAACTTTAATGAAGGACCTCAGCCCTACTGAATACACCTTTACGGACTTCAACCGAAGGACCTCAGCCCTAATCTTCTCAGACTATAACCGAAGGACCACAGCCCTACATAATACACCGTCAGCCAGAGCTAACATTTACCGAACCACATGTCCATCTATCTCATTTCATACACCTATGCATAACCTATTTAGGATTTAAATGCATAAAATCACGTACTATCACTACGTTACACAAACAAAGTCACAAGTTACACACGCGACTCACACAACACCTGCAACTCATGCAACATGCATCACATGCATCCGTTCCTTATATTCCACATAACCATGCATACAAAACTTTTGAATTTTAAAGTATGCAACTACGGTACACGTAACGATACCAAAACCATGCAATCCTTACATAATCCATGCTTAATAAACCACGGTTATAAATGCATAAAGCCAACTATAAGCGCACATAGCCATATAACCTCAAACCGTGACATCACCCATCACAAAACCCGACATCCACTTACAGGGACAACCGGCAACCCATACAACCAAACCTACTAGAAGACCACACCAAACCCTTCAAACCACAAGGTCACTAACACCACTTTTTTTCCAAATGTGCCACGGGCCCTAACACGCCCCACAACCGACGATGGCAAGCACTAAGCACATAACCGTGCCCCAATAACCCGCATCTAACCATGCCCGTCATCCCAGAGGACGACACCTAAATAAACACCCGAAGCCACGACACGACTCCCAAAGCCACAACTTGACTAACCGAACCCTCAAAGACATCCAACAGTATTTCAATTGACTAACCCCATAATAAAGCAACCGAATACTATCAAAAACCAATAGAAAACCAAGGAACCAACCACCAAAACACAGCCCAGAACTTTAGTCGACTGGACCCAACCCCCAGTCGACTGAAAAACACACTGGAAAAGCCCAGAAACGCCAAACACACAGTTCAGTCGACTGATCCCATGAATTCAATCGACTGAACCCAAGAAACTATGATCTAGTCGGCTGGACCTATGAGTTCAGTCGACTGACCAAGCCTAGAAGCCATTTTTAAGCTACGGGTTCCACCACTAAACCTCGAATCGAAGCCTCCAAACTCCCATCCAACACCCTTGGACATACACACGCCCAAGCTTAACCTCAAAACCACGAAAGAAACACTCAATACCCGATTCCATCCACTGAAATTGCCAAAAAACGAGTTTTAAACACAAAAACCCAACTTGATATAAAATCAGATCTACAGCAATCTAATCGTTAAAAACACACACGATTACACGTAGTACCCTTGTACAGCAGTAGGGTCTAGAATCCTACCTCAGTGAGTTAAAAACTCGATGCCTCGAATCACGTGCAAAATCGAGTTTTGCCAGAATGAAATTCTGTCCGGATGAACGTGTAGCCCACTGTGCCAAAAGTAAGGATCAGCTGTTGGATCGTTGAAAATCGAGCCCTAGGCGCCCGAGAACTTAGAGTGAAGGCAGAAAGAAAAAGGAAAAAACTTACTGGAGAAGTTTTGAAAATACTAACTCCAGATATTTATAGGCCTCCAAAATATCTTTTTCTGAAAATTTTTAAAATTCACTCCGCAGCATCCCACGGCCCTGGGAACCTGCCCCGCATGCATATCTAAGCCCGATCATGCATCAAAAGCATTTAAACATACTAAAACAAAAACGCTAAACGCGCGTCGAAAAACACTGAAAAATGCCGAAAAAAAAAATAGGTCAAGGTCTCACAGAAGCAATTTTAAGACAGACAGAAAAGTTATGTGGATAATCGTATATGCGATATGGAGTTTGAAGAAAGGAATCATATGTTCTTGAAAATATTTCTATGGAAAGGAGTGATGATATTTGGGAAGAAGAAAAAGTTGAGTACTCATTACATTGGACCGTATGAAATCATCAAGAGGATTGGAAACATGGCATATCAATTAGCCCTACCACTAGAGTTGTCAAGGTTGCATGACGTTTTTCATGTCTCAATACTGAAAAATTACATGCTAGACCCCTATCACATATTGACAGTTCAACTTGTCGACCTCAAGCCCAACCTTACGATCGAAGAGGAGCCAACACAAATATTGGATAGAAGAGAAAAAGTCATGCAAAGCAAAGTTATTTCGTTAGTTGAAAGTGTTATGGCGTATTCATTCAATTGAAGAAGCTACCGAGAACCGGAAAAGAATATGCGAAAGAAGTATCCACATCTTTTTGAATATGATATGTAAATTTCGAGAATGAAATTTGTTCAAGGGGATAGATCATAAAGACTCATACTTTCGAAATCAATAGAAAAGAAAGTACAATTCGAATTAAATCAGTTCTTGAGCTTCAAAAGGAAGTCTTTGAACCTAACTCCTCTGAAAAGGGCTGACCTAACCGTTTAATATTCTTGAGCTTGAGCATAGAATGAACTGAGCTTAATATCACTCTATCTTAAAAGTCCAAGTTTTTAAGGCCAAAGACAAAAAAAAATAAAAAAAATGAAAGGTTTGGCCCAAAGACCAAGAAATGAGTCCATCTAAACTTTCTTGTATTTCTTTTTACATAAAACAAAAGATAATTTTTATTTTAAAAAAAAGAAAAAAAATATCAAAAGTGGCTGACCTACTTCGGAGTTTGTGCCCAAACTTGAGCACCAAGCTTGATACGTACACTTATGTATATGTCTCTACCTAACCTAGGGGTTATCCTAACTTAGCCTATGGTTAACAAAGCTTATTAGAAAAGCTTGATAAAACCTTTTTTTCCTATAAAAAAGAACCATATTCTCCTCTTTCCCCTTTGTTATTCAGTCACATAGATAGATAGATAGATAGAGAGAGAGAGAGAGAGAGAGAGAGAGAGAAAGCGAGAAGAAGAAGAAGAAAAAGGTGTTTAAAGCTTAAGTCTCTTCCATTCTTACTCAAAACACTTCTCTCATCTTCAATCTTTAATGAACACAAAGCAATAAACTCAAAAGAAACAAGTTTGAAATAGGCTAGAATGAGCCTAGGATTCTTTGTTGAGCTAAAAGATTTTGGTTGGGATTGTGATGGTTGGATAAGTGAATCATGTTGTTTTCTTTATTTTGAGGTTTCCAGAACTTTTCTTTTATATACCAAATATGATCCATGCCATAAAGTTTGACCCTTAGCATGAAAAATTGCCGAAGGACCAAGATAAACCCTTATAAGTTTCTGGTCCTGGATCTTCCAACAGTGAGGCTATATTTTAAACATGTTTAGTAAATTCTAGAACAATCATCTCGACTTGATTTTTGTGTTCAGAGTTAGATATGGATGTTTTTTTATATATATATATAAATTATTTGAAGAGTTTTGAACAGGTGGTTTGTGAGACAATGGATTTCTCCCAAACTCGTGCAATTTCTAGCATAGTTTGTTCAAGAGGATAAAATACTATTTTATAGACCTCTTTTGGAAATAGTTTATTCATGAAACATGTTCCTAACACATTATTTTAGTTGTATGCAAAATTTGAAGAATTTTGAATACCGTTTGGTGGGTCTAATCCTTTCTTAAATTTGATGGACAAAATTTGTCTTTGTAGATAAATTCGACACATTTTCTTACAGAGGTCAAAACACCTTTTATGATGGGTTTATGGCAAAATGCTCTTCATGAAAACGTTAGAGAACATCTCAAACTATCTACTGTCCAAAAATTATAGCTTTTTGAGTTATTTTACTATTTTACAATTAATTTCTCTTTACAGTTATGTTCCCTAGACATTGATCTTTTACCCTCAAGGATTGGTAAAATGTTATAAGAGATGGGTTTTTCTTCAGCTTTAAAATGAGTAGAGCTATGACCATTAACCGTTGAACCCGTTCAAATAACTGAACCTTTCTTGTATTTTTCGACAATAAGAGTTGGTGCCCTACATTGACGACGTATTGTTTTGGTTGGTTCATCGTGTTAAGGACCGAGCGTTTTGACGTCGAACATTAGAGTTTTGTCTCATTTGTGAGGAGGTGGGATGTGTTTCGCCTAAATCAATTAAGAGTACTTAACTATTATTTTCAACAATGATTGTTTGAGAAATCTTCTAAAATATTTCTATATTCATGTTTTGAATACTGAGTTATTGGTGAATAATAGCATGAGTCTTTTCTATATTGTTTGGAAGAAACATATGTATGAAAGAAGAATGTGTTAATGATATACTTGTATTTTAAAGTGCCAAGTTATTGCGGGTATCTGGCCTATTTATGGATGCTCGATATGGGTTTTATATCCCTAAAGGGAAGGTTTTATATCCTGTTAGAGGAGGTGAGCGGTTTGGGTTTTATATCCTTGAAAGGGAGGTTTTATATCTCGTTAGGGAAGGTGCCCGGTTTGGGTTTTATATCACTAGGGGGAGGTTTAATAGCCCGTGGGGAGGCTTTATATCCCATTTGGAGAGATGCCTAGTTTGGGTTTTATATCCCTAAAGTTAAGGTTCCCAATAAGAGAGTTTATTCGCCTACAAAAGTATTTTGAGCTGTGACTCGAATAATGTACATACCACTTATGCTTGATGAGTGACCCTCATTCCATCAAATGATTGCCTACAATAGCATTATATACCATAAAATTATTATTTTTTAAATAGAATAATATAAATAATTAGACAAAGATTTATTTACTGTCCAGTTTAAAAAAATAAAAGAAGTCCAGAAAAATCTTATTCCCACAAAATCACCCTTCGATTAACATAGTTATTTCTACTTTAATCACATATGTTCAGTTTAACTTATTCAAGTGATTTAATCATAATCTGGCAAAGAATCCAGGTTAAAAAATATATATGAGCTTTTGAACACAGCATGCTGCTATGTTCCTGGATATATTTTTTTAATTGAATTTGTTCAATATGTAGAGTTCATCCATTTTATTATTCATGTAACAAATAAAATCCATCCAATATCTTTATCTATGTGATAGAAAAACATTTATTTAACTATTTCTTCTTAAAATTATATTCGCCATTCTTTTACTTTTAAGTAAAAGAATAACACAGTTATAAATATTGGATCAATTTTATTTTTACACAAATAACAAACTCGACGAGATCTACTTAGTGAACGAATCCGATCAAAAATATATATTCAAAAGTCATATCGATTGAGGACACAGCTGCATGCTATGTTTTTAAAGCACATGCTATGTTTTTAAAGCACGACACACACACTTGACCCCATACAGAACCCATTCCCGGTATCAAACGGGCAAATCTTGTTCCATCAAACCACAAAAAGAAATAGAGAAACCAGAACCATACAGAGTTCAATTACTGTAGATATTTTTACATCGGAAGAAAATGAAATTTTTCAATGGGGCGTAAACGTAAATCCATCAGAGTTGAAAGCAAATGCCATTCTACCCATTTATGTTGCTGATACATTCTTTGAAATTGGACGGAAATATAGTTCCAGAAGGATACACCGATTATACACACAATCCTTACTAGAAATAGAGCCACCGGCCAAGTCATCTTCTTTGCAGAAAAAGCTTACGAAGCCTTTTTCTGTTTATACATTTTGGCGCTGAAGATGTAGACCACCATGTTCAAGAAGCTGAGTCCAGCCAAAAGCCAGAAGAAGTAATCGAGATGACCTTCGTTCAAGTTATCCGGGATCCATCCATCTTTCCCACCCTCAGTTGTTAAAGATGTCACTACAGTCAGAATAAACGAGCTCAAGTAATTCCCCAAGGAAGTCGTCAGGAGGGACAATGCACTACACAAGCTACGCATAGCATCCGGTGACTGGTCGTAAAAGAACTCAAGCTGCCCGATAAATGTGAACACTTCTGCAGCGCCCAAGAAGAAGTACTGCGGTATTTGCCACAAGATGCTAAGTGGTACCGGAACATCTTCATTGACCAAACCAAGGGCTTTTGCAAGCGACAGCCTCTTCATCTCCAGCAAAGCAGCAGACGACATGCATAAGATAGAGATAAAAAGACCGATTCCCATCCGCTGCAACTCTGAGAATCCCCTTGCGTTGCGGGTAAATTTTCTTGCAATGGGGACAAGGAACCTATCGTAGACAGGGACCCAGAAAATAACACTGATGACATCAAATGTTGAAAGAGAGGCTGCAGGAATGGAGAAGGAACCAACGGTCGTGTCCATCATCGTCCCTTGCTCCACAAACATTGTAGTCATTTGTGCATACACAGCAGAGAAGACAATTCCAGTTGCCCAAATAGGAAACATGCGGATCAAGATTTTTAGTTCCTCCACCTGCGTTACGGTGCAAAGCCTCCATGGATTGCTGAAGTCCCCACTTTTGTTCTCAGCATCGGAGATTACTGCAGCTTTGTCGAGGCACCTTCAGAAAAAATAAAAGGAGCTCTTCAGTGAAAATTTGACAGAAACATGTTATTGAGGAGTCCAAGAAACAAAGGGGTAAAGAACTGTTTAGCATATAAAACCATCATAAAGTAGTTCTACTTAGGAAAAGCCCAGCGTTACAGATAATTATCAAGAGAGTTTAAATCCAATAGAAAGTGACTATTTTGACTATAATCGCAAAAACATTTTTCCTAAAGTCCTCTGTCAAATCAGATTTGAATTACTTCATCAAAATGCTGCATTGCCCATGAATGACTCGATGAACATTTCATGTTCACTTTCTTTCTTTTCAGGAGCTTCTTCTTTTGCAGGTGCTGGTTCTGATTCAGCTTCTTTTGCAAGAGCATCTGCACCAGAAATATCATCACCTTCTTCTCCAAGAACGGCGATTAAAGAATTAACTGGAACATTTTTTGCTCCTGCGTCAACCACAATTTTTGCCATAATACCATCATCTTGTGCTTCAACGTCCATTGTGGCTTTGTCTGTTTCAATTTCCAACAAAACATCACCTGCTGAAAATGTATCTCCAGGTTGCTTTTTCCATGTAGCGATTCCACCTTCAGTCATTGTAGGACTCATAGCAGGCATGAGGAATTTTGATAAAGCATTTTGTGAAGATGAAACGTGGAAAGAACGTTGACCGATTGACAATCTTCGAAATTGAGAAGTGGATGAACGAAGACC
>JAULJZ010200347.1:0-19775 GCA_032270985.1 Heliamphora pulchella
TCTTTATATCGTTTTAGGAAAGATGATATATACTTAATATATATTTGATATATTCTTATATATTAAAAGGAGGCTAATTAATCAACATCTAACCCTAATACTCTATGATAGCCGCTGGTCTCCTCTCCACTTTTGTAATTATTTTTGTTTTTTTTGGAGATCATTGTGTGAGAAGAAACCAAGGTAGGAAGAACACTTTGATCGGAATAGGTGCTCATACATCGTGATCGTCGTAGTGCGTTCGGGTCATACGTGAGAAGGTTGCAAGGTCGTCTTCAACGTATTCGGAATCTCTAGAAACTTATCGATAAGTTTCGTAAAGGTATTATACTATTAAAATCTGTATAGTTTTCTTTTTTCATGAAAATTGCATACGTCATTTTTACTGTCACGACGTCGTTTCGAAAAATCAATCTCCTTTTTTTTTGCTGGGCGGCTCTCTCTCCAACAGCCGAGTCATATCAGCCGCAGTTGTCCACGCCTGCACTTTCAGTAGCCTCGACAGGAAGGCCCGAGCAGAGAGAGCTTATCTATTATTGATGCAGACAGCCGGGGCGTCGTTCACCTGAGTGCCCGCTGAAGGGCCAGATCCAGAGTCCAGTGCCTATCCAGTCACAGGCGAGAGATCCTCTAGTATGTTTTGGGTGTGGTCAACTTGGGCACATTCGCAGATACTGTCCCCGAGGATGGAGTATTCAGATTGTGACGGGAGCGCCAGCTGCTCCATCTGCACAGAGACGACAGACTTCTCAGCAACCTAGGGCTTAGACGTCTAGGTTTGCAGAGGGAGGTGCCTCAACACAGTCTGTGAGGCAATCGTCGACTCAGGGCTATGGTGGGCGGACCAGAGTACCTCATGCCAGAGCTTATGTCCTTACTGATCCCAGTGCTTCTAAAGCACCGGTCGCGCCCGACTGTACAGCTACACCATCCATGATCCGAGGTACTCTACTACTCTATAGATCTTGGGCCAGTGTTCCCATCGACACGAGAGCATCACATTCATTTATTTCCTCTAGTTGTGCATCTGCATTGGGGATGGAGATAGAGTCGTTGAGTAGTACGTTGAGCATAGAGACCCTAGTCAGTGGGAATGTGGTGTTGAGTAGAGTTTATAGATCTTGCGAGTTGGAGGTCGCATTTTGTTGTTTAGAGTTTGACTTTATCATTCTAGATATGACCACGCTTGATGTCATCCTAGGGATAGACTAGCTGACCACTTATCGTGCCCTTATAGATTGCGATCGACAGAGGGTATCGATCTGTACACCTGAGGATGACTGCTTTTGTTTTGTGGGTGATCGGGATGAGGATTTGGTGTTTATGCTCGGTACTGTATGGAACCAGGGTAACCTGGGTTTCCTCTTTTCAGCTCTTAGGTTGGATGAGATGGTTGAGGTTCGAGGAGAGTTACCCCATGTGGTTTGTGATTACCCAGATGTTTTCCCTGACGATCTGTTCGAGTTGCCATCGAGCTGCGATGTGGAGTTCTCTACCGATCTAATTCTTGGAGCTGCTCCCATCTCTATGCCATCTTACTGCTTTGCACCAGCTGAGTTGCGAGAACTCAAGGTACAGCTTTAGGAATTGCTTGACAAGAGATTTGTACGTCCCAGTACGTCATTGTGTATCAACTACCAGAAACTAAACCAAGTAACAGTGAAGAATAAGTATCCTATGCCGAGGATTGATGACTTATTTGATCAGCTAAAGGGGTCAAGCCGCTTCTCGAAGATTGACTTGAGGTCTGGGTACCACCAGCTGAGGATTAGGGATGAGGACATGGCAAAGACCGCATTTCGGACTCGTTATGGTCACTACGAGTTTCTGGTCATGCCATTTGGTTTGACAAACGCTCCTGCGACATTTATGGGTTTGATGAACCGTATCTTCCACCCTTATCTAGATAGTTTTGTGGTCGTGTTCGTGGATGATATCCTTATCTATTCACCCACGAGGGAGATGCACAAGGAGCATTTGCATGTTGTTCTACAGCTTCTGAGTGAGCATCGCTTGTATGCAAAGTTCGAGAAGTGCGAGTCTTGGATGTCAGAGGTGAGATTTCTTGGACACGTGGTGTCGAAAGACGGGGTGTCGGTGGATTCATCAAAGACTAATGTCGTGATAGATTGGGAGCGACCCAAGAATATCTTTGAGATCCACAGTTTTTTGGGTTTGGCAGGCTATTATCGGCGGTTTGTGAAAGATTTTTCTAGACTGGCAATGCCAATGACGCATCTGACGCGGAAGGGAGTTATGTTTGTGTGGAGCGAGTCCTGTGAGTCGGCATTGTAGAAGTTGAAGATGAGATTAACTAATCTGCCAGTGTTGATTATTCCAGAGCGAGGTTTGGGGTATACATTAAATTGTGATGCGTCGCACGACGGTTTGGGCTGTGTTCTGATGCAGGGTGATAAGGTTGTAGCCCATGGTTTTCGACAGTTGAAGACACATAAGAAGAACTACCCCACACATGATTTGGAGTTGGCAGCTATGGTCTTTGCCTTGAAGACGTGGCGTCACTATCTTTATAGTGAGGACTTCGAGGTTTTCTCCGATCACAAGAGCTTGAAATACTTGTTTTCGTAGAAAGACTTGAATCTATGCCAACGACGATGGATGGAATTGTTTGAAGACTACGACTTCAATTTACAGTACCACCCGGGAGAGGCCAATGTTGTGGCTGACACACTTAGTAGGAGGTCCCATGGTTTGTTAGCTTCTGTGGCTATATGAGAATGGGATATTCTTGGGGAGGTCGGTGAGTTTGATCTACGTCTCGAGGAGACAAGGAGAAGTGCGACCTTATTTTTAGTAGCTTCACGACCAGCATTGGTTGCACGTGTGTTAGAAGCTCAATAGACAGATCAGGAAGCTCAGATGATACGGGACCGTATTGCTAGTGGAAAGGACACTACGGGATGGGTTGTAAGCCCAGATCAGAGTTTGAGATTGATAGGAAGATTATTTGTGCCGAAGTCATGCCGTGCTGAGGTGTTACATGAGTTCCATCATTCACGCCTTGCAGTGCATTTAGGGGCACAAAGATGTATCATGATCTCCGCCGTCAGTTCTGGTGGATGAGAATGAAGGGGGATGTGATCTGGTTCGTTTCTCGGTGCCTTACTTGTCAGCTGGTAAAGACGAAACACCAGAGACCGATAGGATTGTTACAGCCATTGCCTATATCTGAGTGGAAGTGGGAGAATATCACGATGAATTTTGTATTAGGATTTTCTTGATCTCTCAAGGGACACGATGCTGTTTGGGTTGTGGTTGATAGATTGATGAATTCTGCACACTTTCTCCCCATTCGTGTAAAGGACTCGGTGGATAAACTAAATAGATTGTACATCCGTGAGATAGTTCGACTGCACGGAGTACCTGTGACTATTGTTTCTGATCGAGATCCGCACTTTACATTGCTCTTTTGGCAGAGTCTTCAGGTGGCTTTGGGGACGAACTTGACCTTTAGTACAGCTTTTCACCCACAGACAGATGGTCAGTCTGAGAGGACCATTCAGATTTTAGAGGACATATTGAGAGCTTGTGTGCTTGATTTTTAGGGTTCTTGGGAAGATCATCTACCTTTAGCAGAGTTTGCATACAACAATAGTTATTAGTCTAATATCGGGATGGCATTGTATGAGGCTTTGTATGGTAGGCTGGGTAGATCGCCTGTGTGTTGGACAAATGTGGGAGAGACTACTATTTTGGGACCTGACTTAGTACGGGAGACAACAGAAAAGGTTACAGTGATTCGCCAGCGTCTAGTGACAGCTCAGAGTCACTAGAAGAGTTATGATGATCAGAGGAGGTGACTGTTGGAGTTTACAGTGGGGGATCACGTGTTTCTGAAGGTCTTGCCGCGCAGAGGGTTGATGAGATTTGACTGTAAGGAAAAGCTATCACCGTGCTTTATTAGACCGATCGAGATCCTAAAAAGGATTGGGGTGGTAGCATACCGTCTGACCTTGCCATCTCAGTTAGCATCTGTTCACAACGTGTTTCACGTTTCCATGCTTCGAAGGTAAGAGCCTGATCCTTCACATGTTCTGGATTGGGCCGAGCTACGGGTTGATGAGGTTGTCACATATGAGGAACGTCTAGTGAAGATTCTAGACACAAAGGAGCGAGTGTTGAGAGGGAGAATGATTACTTATGTCAAGATCTTATGGCTTCATCACAAGGTTGAAGAAGTGACGTGGGAACGTGAGTCTAGGGTTCGTGCTAGATACCTAGAGTTGTTTACATCGTATCCTTGTAGTGAATTTTGGGGGAGAAATTCTTTTAAGGGAGGAGAGTTGTGAGACCCGAGTTCGTTTTCTTTGTGATATATATATGTTCAACGTGATCTTTTTCGTTATAAGTATGTCTCTGATAGTTGAGTTACGCTTCTATGTCATAGAACAACATGTTTATGTATACATGTTATGCATGCAAGGTTGTGGTTTCATTTCTTTGTTTGAGTTTTTCCTAGCGGTGACCACTCGAGCGGAGGGTGTCCGCTCGAGCGGGCTGGTGACAGGGAGTGGGTCGGTGAGGTGACCTCTCGAGCGGTTGGTGTGCGCTCGAGCAGTGGTGTGGTAGAGATGTATGTCGGAAGAGGTCTGCTCGAGCGGTGAGGGAACACTCGAGCGGTGGAGGCTTGGCGCGAAAATCTATAAAGCCCATAAAATATCTTTTGAGTCACAAAAAAATATCTTTTTTCAAGCCTATCTCTTCTCTCTCTTCTTTTTTCTACCTTCTCTCTAGCTTTCGGGAGGCCCGGGGCTTAGTTTTTGGTGGTTGGATAGTAGATCCTTGTTATTCGTGCTTAGGGCTTCGCATCTATTCGGGCAGAATCTCGTTTTGACGAAGTTTGATTTCTGAGGCTTCGAGCTTTTGTCTCTCCGAGGTAGGATCCTAGACTATATTGTTGTTTAAGGGTGCTATGTGCAATTATAGACATTTTCACCGGTTAAAAATGCATTATATATCACATTTTCTGTTTAAACCTTATTTTTCAGGTAAAAAGCAAGTTTTGCGCTTTTCTTTGTTTACTACATGATATGAATTGTGGATATCTCTAGTTTTCAAATGGTGGTTTTGAAAACGGTGGATTTGTGAAAATCTCTTTGTGTTTTGGATGTTTGAAGCTAACCCTTGGGGTTGAGTTTCAATTTAGGAAACATTTTGTTGGAAACAGGGAAAAACATTTTGAAAAATGGTTTTGTTTGGTCTCCATGTTTGACGGATGGATCTTTATGCATGTTTAATGTATATTTGTGAAATTATTTTTCGTAGTCGAGCTACGTGTTGGTTTTGAAATGATTCTCTAGATGTGCCGGGATAGCGAGTATTTGGCACGAGTTTTCGTCGGTGAAAGTCCGAAAATGTGTGCAGAGTAAGTGCTTTGTAACTTTGGTTTAGTCCCCATAAATTAAGTGTTGGGTGCTTTGTACCCTTGGGTTTCGGGCTCGTAAATTAAGCAGTTACGTTGTGGTGGCTCCGTATAGAACTTGTCATTACCTAACAGGTCTTAAATGATTCAGGTATTAGGTAATGGACAGGAGTCTATAGTTGTTACCTCTGTCCTTTCGTGACGGAGTCGGTACATAGGATTCATTTCTCCTTTCATCGGTTGTGTGATCTGAGAGGAAACAACGTTTTGGGTTACTATTTTCGTTAACTGTAAACGTTACTTGCATTAGTTTTAATACTTGATTTTGTCCGTGGTTGAGTTAGCTTCCACCATATAATTACATATCCTGCTTTACAGCTTTATAGTCTATTTTTATTGGGTTTTGGCTCACGATGCGGGATTTATCAAACCTTTTTCAGGGATTGATGTTGATGCTCTAGAGGAGTAGATCTAGTGGTGCTCATGGTGACGGATGATGGAAGACTGTATTTAGTTTTCCTTGTGTAAGCCTGTTCCTAAAGGATTGTTTTGTACGCTATATGGCGATATATTGTATGCATGTTGGAACTGTATGTCTTCTGTTTATGAGAGATAAACCTTGGGTTTCCTTTTACTATAATTACAACGGCTGTACTTGATCATATAAAAATCATATTTTCTTAAAACTGGTGTTTGGTGAATTTTTCACGTGACCCTGAATTTTGGGGCGTGACATACCGAGTCGGGGGTCAGCCAGTTCAACAATACCCAGAACCAGTCGATGTCCTTTCCTCTAGCCTTCTTCCCCTTCAGGTACCTCAGGACCATCGGGCCGCTCAGGGATTGGCTAGAGGGTCTGCTGAGGAGTTTACCAGGACGTGAAGCCCGAGGAACTCATAGTTCCACAGCTGTAAAGGAAAGATGTCAGCAAGTAGATATTGGATGACAGATAAAAGAAATGAATGAAAATGTGCAAAAACTAAAGCATACCTCCCAAACCCTCCAGTATCCCCCTATGCTGAGCTCCTAGGGAAAATTGGTCAGAGTCCTCATGAAGCCGTAAAGGGTGGCAAGAGTAGCTCCTCCCCAGTCGAATGAAGCAACCCGATCAAGACAGGCAAGAGCACACAAATAGTGGAGATGAACGGTATTCTCCTTGTTAGAGAACAAGGAGGTACCGAACATGAACAGAAGGAAGCCTCGGGTAACCCACTCATAATGGCGAGGCTCGGTGCAGGGGAAGTATTTGAAGCGCTCAAAGAACCATGTACATCTGACACGGTCTCTGTCCATCTGTGCCAAAATAGCTCCGAGTAGATGCATCAATGCGTCGGTGGATCGGGCGAAAGAGGGATCGAATGGAATCGGAGCACCGCCAACTCTGATGCTAGTGATCAGTGAGAAGTCGAGAGGCATCAAGGTAGCCTTGAACGTGGTGAAGTGGAACGTGTTAGTGGTATCCCACCATCGCTCGGCCAAGGCTGTTAGCCATACCCGATTATTGCTCGTTCAACCCAGATGGGGTATAAATCGAGTAAAGCCGGAGGCATCAATAATAGCCCGGCTAGGAGCAGGAAGAGAATCATACCACTCTAACACCTCTCTGGAGGCAGAACCACCAAAGCCCCAGATGTAGTGACCAGCCTGAAAAGAAGAAGATAAGTAGAGGATGTTTAAGAGCAAACTAAACAATGCAGAAAATGGCAGAAAGCAATAAAAATCCTAGGTTCGTGTGTATGTGACGACCCTTCGATTCTTCCAAGGTCTAAAGATTAGGCACCCTAAGCCCTGGTCTGCCAGGAAAACCCAGCACTTTCTAGTAGAAGACTAAAAATCCTAAGCCCTAGTGCGCCAGGTAAATCCTTCTAACCCTAGGTTCGTATGTGAGTGACGATCCTTTGGTTTTTGCCCGTCCTAGTAGAAGAATTGGAACCCTGAGCTCTGGTACATTAGGCAAACCTTGCACGTCGTAGTAGAAAACTAAGAACCCTAAGCCCTAGTGTGCCAAGCAAACACAGCATATCCTAGTAGAAGACTACGAACCCTAAGCCCTGATGCGCCAAGAAAATTCGTCTAACCCTAGGTTCGTATGTGAGTGATGGTCCTTTGGTTTTTGTACGTCCTAGTAGAAGACTAGGAACCCTATGCCCTAGTGCGCCAAGCAAACCTTACACGTCTTAGTAGAAAACTAGGAACTCTAAGTCCTGGAGCACCAGGTAAACCCAGCACGTCCTAGTAGAAGACTAGGAACCCTAAGCCTTGGTGTGCCAGGCAAATCCTTCTAACCCTAGTTCGTATATGAGTGACGATCCTTTGGTTTTTGCACGTTCTAGTAGAAGATTAGGAATCCTAAGCTCTAGTGCGCCAGACAAACCTTATGCGTTCTAGTAGAAAACTAGGAACCCTAAGCTCTGGTGCGCCAGGCAAATCTTCCTAACCCTAGGTTCGTATGTGAGTGATGATCCTTTAGTTTTTGCATGCTCTAGTAGAAGACTAGGAACCCTAAGCTATGGTGCGCCAAGCAAACCTCTATCATTTTGTGTTAATCATTCTTCCTAAAAATCAAAAAAATAAAAAAATCTCTTCCCTTTGATATTCGTGTTTTTTGCCTTTTGCCCTAATTTTTTAAAATTTTTAAATTTCTAATTTTCTAGGATTCTTGAAAATTTTGTTTTAATTTTCTAGAATTTTTGAAAATTTTACCCTAATTTTCTAGAATTTTTGAAAATTTTCCTAATTTTTTAAGATTTTTGAAAAATTTTCCTAATTTTCTAGAATTTTTGAAAATTTTTCCCTAATTTTTTAGGATTATTGAAAATTTTGCCCTAATTTTCTAGGATTTTTGAAAATTTTTCTAATTTTCTAAGATTTTTGAAAATCTTTTCCTAAATTTCTAAGATTATTGAATTTTTTTTAATTTTCTAATATTTTTGAAAATTTTCCCCTAATTTTTTAGGATTTTTAAAATTTTTTCCTAATTTTCTAAGATTTTTGAAATTTCTTTCCAAATTTTCTAGATTTTTTGAAAAATGCTCCTTAATTATCTAGAGTTTTTGATTTTTGAAAATTTGTCCTAGATTTTAGGATTTTTGTCAAAATTTTCTCTAGTTTTTAGTACTTTTGAAAAAACAAAAATTCCCCTTAAATTTGTTATGTTTAGCTCCAAAAAATAAAATTGCAAAATCAATCCCTTAATTTTTTTTATGTTTTTTCTAAAAAAAAAAAAGCCCTTTATTTTTGTGATTTTTGTTAAAATAATCGCCATTTTATTATTTGCATCTAAAACTCTAATTCTAGTGTCCTTACTATTTTAAAACTCTATTGCACAGATACCTAAACTAAGATTTTCAGTCCGGTATCCAAGTTCGTTATGATTACAAATCTCAAATATTGCACAACAGTCATAATAGGTATCAAAATAAATCATCATCATCACATCATATCATATAATCATCATATCACATGGGGGATCCTAGACATGCATCTATGTTTGAGATTTATCATATAAACATGCTTTGATATTGAAACAGTAAAGATAGGGAACCTACCGAAGGGCACTGGCGAGAGATGTGCTGGTCGGGCTCCCGAAGAAGAACAGCAGCAGCAACAGCGTCGACTGGTGGCTCGTAACGCCGCATCCCACCCGGAACCCGGCGGTGGGGCACCGAGGCATATGTGTGCGGATTGAAAGGCGCTGGATGGCTCTCCCCAGCTTATAGATGGAGGAAAGCGGCTATCTCGGCCTCAGCAGCAGCGTGTGCAGCTGCTTGTGCCTCGGCAGCTGCCCGGGCCTCTTCCTCAGTAGCACAACGGGAGGCACGCTCCGCCTCAAAGGCAAGGGCATCCATCGCACCCAGCGTGGTGGAAGACTGAGTGGTGGTGACCCCACCAGCGGGAAGGCTAGTGGTCGTGCCCCTAAGAGTCCCCATGACGGAGCTCTCACTCGTTGAAGAACCGCGGACAGCTCCTACAATGTCCTCAAGGTGTCCGTGGCCCGCCATGTCAAAAAGAGCAAACAGAAAAGGGTACGAAAACTAAAAGGTAAGAGGGAGTTTGAGAGAGTTTGGGAGAGCAAAGGGCTAGAGAGAGACAAGAGGATGCGAATGAGGTCTGATCCGCCCGCCTCAAGGACCATTTATGCGCTTGGAGTTGGTGGTCGCCACTTCCAATGTGAGCGAGCGCCATGTTTTTGAAGTGCCTCATGGCCACCGTCATGTTGGAGGGTTTTTGGGCTGGCGACCGCCATGTCAGACGGATTTTGTCTCAGGGGCCGCCATGTTGTCAACGGTCTTATCACCGGTTTTAGGGTTTTGGAAGGACTGTTTGGGAGTTTTTTTTTTATTATTTGTGTGTGTTTATTTTATCTCCATTGAGTGTGTTTATTTTATTGATGTGTTTATTTAAAGTGATTATTTTCTTTTTGTGTGCATTTACAAAATATTTTATTAGCAAAAATAATTTTTAAAAAATAATTTTACTTATTTTGTGTGTGTGTTTTTCTAAAACTAATCTTGGGGGTATTTTCAAAATTAATTTTAAAATCTAAGATGCTTTTCAAAAAATACTTTAAGAAAATTTTGTGTAATTTTAAAGCGCGTGTTGTGTGTCTTGCACACATAATTTGTGTATTTTTTGTTTTAACCCTTGTCTTTTTTGAGGTGTTCCCCTGATGAAAATAATTTTAAAAAGTCTTGACCCGACTTTTAATTATTTTTTATCTTGTTTCGTCCCGAGTTTTTAGGTCTTGACTCGACTTATTAATTCGTGGTTTCTTCTCTCGATGAATTTAATTTTAAGCCGTGATTTGGCTTTTAATCTCCGTGTTTCGTCCCGAATTTTTAGGTGTTGACTCGACCTATTAATTCGTAATTTTTTTTCTCTTGATAAATTTAATTTTAAGCCGTGACTTGGCTTTTAATTATTTTTATCCCGTGTTTCGTCCGGAATATTTAGGTCTTGACTCGACCTATTAATTTGGTGTGCTTTTTCCGATAAATTTAATTTTAAGCCATGACTTGGCTGTTAATTATTTTTATCCCGTGTTTCGTTATGAATTTTTAGGCCTTGACTCGACCTATTAAGTCGTGGTCTCTCCTTCTGATAAATTTAATTTTAAGTCGTGACTTGGCTTTTAATTATTTTTATTCTGTGTTTCGTCCTGAATTTTTAGGTCTTAACTCGACCTATTAATTCGTAGTCTCTCCTTCCGATAAATTTAATTTTAAGCCATGACTTGGTTTTTAATTATTTTTATTCCGTGCTTCATCCCGAATTTTTGGGTCTTGACTCGGCCTATTAATTCGTGGTTCTCTCCAAATAAGAATGGTTTCAAAGTCTTGACCAGACTTTTTAGTTATCCTTATCTCGTTATCGTTCCGAATTGTTAGGTCTTGACTCGACCGATCAGTTCGTTGCTGCATTCTCGGTTAAGATAATTTTTAGAATCTTGACTCGATCCTTTTAATTATCTTATCCCCAGCTGAGTTCTTAGATCTTGACTCGATTTGTTTGCTTGTGCTCCCTTTAGATCTTGATTCGATCTCTAGAAAGCGTCTACATCGTATCAGCATCTATTTACATCATGTTAAGCGTCTGAATCATGTTTCTTATCATTGCATCCTTGCATTTTGCCCAATAAACTACGTTTTGGTCTGATCCCTAGATAAACGGTATGTAGGCAGCTTGATAAAAATTCGAGTATGGCCAACATCATATGCATGCTTGTATGTTTGTGGCCTAAGATTGATGGCTCGGTCAAATAGATGTTGTCTCTAGATCTTTAATATAACTTGCATCACACATTGCTATGTAAGTTATATCAAAGAAGGGTAACTGTAGACACCGCAATTTGATCCCGCCTAATCTTAGGCGAATCCGATGATGAAAACAGTTAGAATGGTGTCTTAGTACGATCCTTAAAAAATAATTCAAGCTCAGTATTTGAACCTAATCATCAAAGCCTTTAAACCAATGAAATTTTTTTGAACGACCAACTCTATTGTGGCGACCGCCAATAGAACCATTTGGAAACTTTCACTTTTTATGGCGACCGCCAACTCCATTGTGGCGACCGCCAATAGAACTTATTGGAAACCCTAGCCAAAGTGGCGACTGCCACCTCCAACATGGCGTCCGCCAACTTGCATTGTGGTGATAGCCAATAGAACCTCTTGGAACCTTTTCAATTGTGGCGACTGCCAACTTCAAATGGCTTGACGTGTCCTAAAATGTGTCAGCATCTCACTTGTTGAGAAATTCTATAAATACCGTATCCCCTGGTATGTTTTCAAGACAGAATTTTAGAGAGAGAAGCTCTGCCGAGTCATCAAGCGAGTCCGAGCCCCAACACCGAAACCCTGCTGAAGTACCGAGGGCCTAACCCCCGATACCGAAGTTCTAAAATCGTAACTTAGATCATCGACCGAGGACCGAATTGCCCATCACCATTCCCCGACTCGAGGATTCCTTAGCAATTCAGGTATTTTTCTTGGATCTTTGATCCTTCTAGCTCCAATTTCTACCTTTTTGGAGTGACCGAATTAAGTTAATTGTTTCATTTTACACACCTTTTTGCATTACTTACGTGATTGCTTTACTCGCTATATTTCATTTGGTTTATAGTTAATGTGCGTAGCTTGAGTAAACTAGCTAATTTATGTTATAATTCTAATTTATTTTGTTTGATTAATTTTTTTACTTTACTTGTATTACACAATCACACTTAGCACACTGTTACTTTTCAGTAATTCATCAATTAGTACTAATATGTTTTGACAATTACAACTTGTTAATATTGTTAATTGTTATAATAATACATTTGCATTTATATAGATGTAGTTGTCAATACTACATTCATATTTACAAGTTAAATAGTTGTACTTAGTTTCTTTTCTTTTAATAACATTCTTTTTTTTTTGCAATTTTAGTTCAATGTTCTTTTTCTTTTAACATTAGTTTAATTTTCTTTTTTAGCATTTAATTGTCTTTTTTTCTTTTTTATTATTAGCTTTATTTTCCTATTCTTTTGTCATTTTTTTTCCTTTTAATGTTAGCATTATTTTATTTTCATAGCACTTATTTTATTTTTCTTTTCTTTCATTTTGTTAAATTCAAAAATTACAAAAAGTCTTTTAAACTAGTTTTCATTTTTAAGTGTAATTTTCACTTCTTATAGTAATTTAATTCTCTTTTGTTTTCTTTTCCTCTTATTTTCTTTTGTTTAAAATATAAAATGTGGATAGTTAGATTTTTTTTATTAGTTTCATAACATTTTCTAACCTTTAATTTTAGCTTAATTTTTTTTGTAAATTTTTTTTAATCTTCTTTTTCTCTTTATCTTTGAGTGTTTTCTTGTCGTATATACAAGAAGAAATGCTCATTATCAAGTTTCATTGTTTTCTTTTAAAATTAGAGAATGTTTCGTTTATTTCATTTGAAAGCATATTTAAATTAGTTTAGGATTTTGGTAATATTGTTAGCAAAGTTCATGTCTATTTTTAGCATATTTGATTTTAGAGACTTTTGTATATTTTTGTTCTTTTATTTGAATCATACTAGTTTAGGTTGTTTTAATAATATTGCATGTAGGTTTGCTCCATGAATCCTTTAGTTAGAAATTATATGCCATATGATTTAGAATTTTATTTTTTTATTTACTTTGTTTTGGTATTCTATATACATATATTATGTATTTTTTTTATTTGATTTTGATATTCTCTTTACCTCTATTTTCTGTATTTGTATGCATTTGAAAAATCTTATTAAGAACCAATGATGATTAGTAGAGGCCAACTTTATGATTGGGTGAATGGGGTGCCTAATACTTTTCGATTCGTTTCTTAGCCCTCGAACCCTTTTTTCTGGTTAAATGTTTTAAATATCAGTATTCATTTTTATTTTTCTTGATTTTTTTCAAAAATCAAGTGGTGACCCTATTTTCAACAAAAAAGAATTTTCAAAATTTAGCTTTTAAAGTGTTAAAATATTTTTCAAACATCCTTTGAATTTTTTTATTTTTGAACATTTCAAAACCCCAAAATTCTGGTGCCACACTTCCCCATACCAAGCTGCCCCTCGGTGCCAGACTATGGCGACGCTTGGGATGGTCGGAACATGCCACTTGATGTTGATTTCTGCTTCTTCCAAATCATCTAATGCCTCAAGGCAGGCTAGATCTTCCTATAGACGTTTGATTTCTTCGTCTTCCTCACCATTACTGTTCACAGGGGGAGGAACTTTCTCCTCGTGGACAATAAAGATTGGAAAATTATCAAAATCATCATCTATCAGATCCTGAATAAGGTCATCGAGTAGCAGTACTTCTGGACCGAATGCAAAATTATAATTGGCTTTGCTTCTGTTACGGAGACTATAAATTTCATGGGATCAAATCCTTTCGATTCTCTTTCGATGGCATTCACATTTTGCTGGCTTGCATGGTTCGGTAGAGGGTTGGTAGTAACATTCAGTTTCTGAGCAGTAATCGGTGGAGGAATCACCTTGTTGTCTATCAGGTCTTGAATCTCATGCTGGAGCCTCATGCAATTGTTGGCTAAATGACCATGTCCCTGGTGGAAGGTGCAGTACTGGGTAGGATTATATCTGGGCGGTAAAAGGTTAGGAGGCAGAGTCGGCTCCAAAGGATTTAGGAGACCCCTTTCAATCAAATGGCTTAGGATGGATGTTAAAGGTTCTCTTTTGATTTCAAGGTTGATTTTGGGTAGCTAGCAGGACAGATGACTGGCTTAATTCAGGTTAGGATTCAGCAAATTTACTTCATAACTTCGGCTCATGGCATTGGCAACGTTGCTCTGGTTATTGGCATATGGCTTCTGAACTGTTCTTTGACTCATTTCTCCCTTCTCAATATCCCCAGACTGCAGTGCATCTTCTATCTGTACCCTAGCATCGAAGACCTACTCAAACGTCATGAACGGTTGTGTGACCAAATACTTATGGAACTACAGCTGTAAGTTCTTCACCACCATTCTTACTTGTTCCTTCTCGGTGCGTCGATTTGTCATTTTGGCTTCCTTAGCCCTCCATCGGGTCAAAAGCTTAACAAAAGATTCCTTGGCCTCCTGCCGGGTGGTCTCGAGTTCACAAGTGGTGACATCGAGCTGGATATTGTAGTTGTACTGATTGACGAATGCGGTAACAAAGTCCTCACATGTTCTTGTTTTTGTAGCATCTAAAAACATAAACCATTTCTGAGCGGCTCCTATCAAAGACTGCTAGAAAAGCTAGGCTTTTAACTAATCACTGATACCTATCGACGACAAAGTTTCCACGTTCATTCTCAAATGGATCCTCGAGTCCCCGGTCCCGTTAAACTTCTCTATATCAGGCATTTTGAACTTCTCAGGCAGCTTAGTATCAAGGAATAAAAAGAGTTCTTTGACATCTAACATATAGTCCTCAATTCCTCAAGCTTTCCTCAAAATCTTCTCTAACTTGTCAACCTTATCAGACAAGATCGACTCCTTGGTGGGCAAGATTTCTGGGATCCCTAGCCGGACGAGCTGTACAACTGCTGGTTAGGCTCCTTCTAGTCCCACATTGTCATCCCAAATGTTATTTTTTAAACCATCCTCGGGATCATTTGAAACAACCACATTAGGATCCACAACCCAGGTCTGTAATGCTTGGATCTGAGGCAAACACTAAGTCTAGATCCTGGCCTAATTTGTTACAGTGGTACTAACTTCTTCAACAGTCCATTTCAATTTCAGAATTTCCCTCATCATATCAGCCATAGTCAGTTATGGGTTTGCCATCGGCAATCTCAACTGATTGGTACGTCTAAGTCTTCCACTCAGAGATCGTGCTCAAGTGCGTATAGGTTCTTCTCTTCTCAGCGCTATTATCCCAAGTCTCTAAACTGAAAGGAATCACGTTGTTGGAGAAAAAACTACCAAGATCAGTATTTTTGCAAACGATTTTCAGTAAAAAAATTAACTGGACGGACAAACGTCGAAATGGGCTCTAGATAAAACTTTTGACGTTGAACGATCAAAAATAAAACCCGTGCAACCAAAGTTAATTTAGAATAATACCTTTTTACCGGTCGATTCTTCAACTACGATTTGATTCTGAGTTGAAACTCCTATCAGATCTTTTACTGTATTCTCTTATGCAAAATCTCGAACGTAGTGTGGGCTACACGGACTATAGAGAACTCGTACCGACAGAACCCAAATAGCTTTTGTCTTGAAAGACAAGTTATGAAACTGGTCATCCTACCCGCATATATATAAGGCTACACCAGGGACCTGGAGAGTAATTATGAGTAAAATTTCCAGTGGAACACAGACACGTATCTACGATTTTTGTAATTAAGCAAAACTTATAGCGGTATCTGTAATTATGAAAAACCACTAGTGGTTTCTGCAATTTTTATTAAATATTGAATTACAGTTCACACCATTAAAGAACTATAATTGCACTCTGACCCACAATCTCAAGACCTTCTTGCATTGAGCTTCTGTTATTAAATACTTACCATTTCATCCCACCATAAGATTCTCGATACTCACGAATTAAATTTAATTACTGACAATTTAATTTAATCGGCATCTTGATTTTTTTAAACCCTTTCACTTAACTTATTTGACCGCCGAATAATTAAATCCACCTGTAGGGTTTAGCCTAATCAAAACTTATAAGCTTCCTTAAGGTGGTACCGTCAATCCTGATCTTTCGGGACGTGGATTCCGCCAATAATTAATATTCGCCATATAAATATTACTGCTATTCAACTCACCGGAAATATAGACCCATATAAGATCGCACCCTCCAATGAATCAAAACAACGAATATTAAATATACGTAAATCAATAATTATTTCAGGATTAAGAGGATAAATACTATTCATAAGAACCTTGGAGTGTCAATTAATTTATATAGTCAGTATAAAATTAATTACCCCAAATGTCCCGTTCAATACACACAAAGTGTACCGGTACAAAGAGTTGGAACAATAGACGACGTTATTATCTATTCTCCATAACCAAGATAGGCCTAGTAAAATTCTGTGGTACAGTCGTACCGATGATATGTATATTTTCATCTAAACTGTGAACATAAAACTTATATTCTGCAAGAACCTAAAATCTGATCTTTTGTGTGCAAGCCGTATTCTACACACCAGATTAAATACTATACAAAATATCAGATATTCATGCATAACATTAAAGAAATGATACACATACATTACTCATAAAGATTCTTATAAAATAAAAAATTAATTTTATTAAAATAAAATTAAATACAAAAAATATGAATTTCAGTATATCAACCTTAACAATCTGACAGTTATACTCAACATCATGCTGCCGTATATCTGACCCATGCCTTCTATATGACTATCAAAAGTCTTACCGAGTAAGCTCTTTGTAAAGAATCTGCAAGGTTGTCTCCTGGTGTAAGCTCTATTCAGACTGAAAATCTGAGTCTATGTACCCCAAAGGTACTAGACTGTCTGCTTAGTAAACCAACATATAATCCTTAGTTCTTTTCAGGTACTTGATTATATTCTTTGTCGTAGTTCAATACTCCTGTCCTACATTAAACTGATATCTGCTATCTATGCCAACAGCAAAGCAGATGTCGGGTTTAGTGCAAAGCATAGCATACATGAGGCTTTCTATTACCGAAGCATAAGAAACCGCCTTCATCTTCTCTATCTCATCAAGTGTCTTAGGTCACTGATCTTTAGATAAAGTGATTCCATACCTAAAAGGGAAAACTATTTCTTGGAATCCTGCATGCTAAAATGAGTAAGGATATCATCGATATACTTTTCTTGTGATAAGCCCAACAACCTTTATTTCTGAACTCGCACAAGCTTGATCCCAAGGATGTTACTAGCTTCTCTCAAGTCCTTCATATCAAACTACCCAAATAACTATACTTTAACTGTAGATAATGCACCAATATCGTTTTCGATGAGTAAGATATCATCTACATAAAGTACTAGAAAGATCACCATGCTCCCGTCATGCTTCTTGTACAAATAGGACTCATCTGAACTTTGATAAAAATCATAAGACTTAATGGTTTGATCAAACCGAGTGTTCCAAGACCTCGATGCCTGCTTATGTCCATAAATGGATCTCTTAAACTTACACAACATGTGTTCTTGGCCCTTTACAATGAATTCATCTGGTTGTATCATATAGATACACTCGTCAAGATTTCTGTTAAGGAAAGCTGTCTTGATGTCCATTTGCTAGATTTCGTAATCGAAATGAGCGGTAATGGATAACAGAATCTGGATAGACTTAAGCATGGCTACCGGCGAAAAGGTTTCTTCATAATTGATCCCTTTTGTATGAGTGAACCCTTTAGCAACAAGCCTAACTTTGAAGGTTTCAATCTTCATGTCTGCTCCTCTTTTTCTCTTGTAGATCCACTTGCATCCAATGAGTTTTATCCCTTTGGGTGGTTCTATAAGTTCCCAGACCTGATTGGAATACATAGATTTCATCTCTGAATTCATAACCCTTTACCAAAGATCTACATCTTTGTCTTGAAGTACTTCATTGTAGTTATAAGGCTCGATATCTAGTTCTGTCAGGATCTTATTAAAAGACTCTCTTAAGAACATATACCAATCAGGTTGATGATCAACCTCCCCACTACGACGAGACACTACCTGTGTTTGTGTACTAGCAGTAACACGCTGTGCAAAATCAGAACCCTGTGCATCAGCACCCTGTTCTTGATTTCCACCTATCCCGATAATCCTCTCACTACGACGAGGTAATGGGATATCAGTGACTTGTTCTTTCGTTCTACTGGTATTTTTTCTCAGTTATTCTGGAACAATATTGCTTTTGGGCCTATGATCTATAATATAATCTTTTTTAAAAAATCGGGCATTAGTGCTAACAATGACCTTCTGATCGTTAGAATTATAAAATATACCACCTTTCGTTCCCTTGGGATAGCTTACAAAGAAATAGACTTTTGTCCTCAGTTCTAACTTACCCGCGTTCCCTTTTAGCACATGTGCTGGACGCCCCCAAATCTGAATGTGTTTCAGACTAGGCTTATGCCCGGTCCACAATTTTATGGGAGTAGAAAGTACTAACTTACAAGGTACCAAGTTCAGAATATAAGTCGTTGTCTCTAAAGCGAGTCCCCAAAACAAATCAGGTAAGTCTGAATAACTCATCATTAACCTTACCATTTTTATAAGAGTCCTATTCCTTCTTTCTACTACGATCCAACTGGGATGTAATCCCCTCTGATGACAAGTAGTCCTTAAACTCTCTAAAGAGGTATTCTCCACCACGGTCGGATCGTAGTGATTTGATACTTTTACCCAGACGCTTCTCTACCTCCGCCTTAAATTCTTTGAATTTCTCAAAGTATTCAGACTTACAGTGCATCAGGTAAATCTATCCATACCTTGAGTAGTCATCAATGAAACTGACAAAGTACACAAAGCCACCACTAGCCCGGATTGTCATAGGACCACACACAACAGAAAGAACCAACTCAAACGATTCTTTATCTCTATAGCCTTTGACCAAAAAGGGCCTCTTAGTCATCTTACCCTCTAAGCAAGATTCACAGACTAAAAGTGCCTCCACTTCCAATGAACTCAAAAGTCCATCTGCTACTAGTCTGTTTATCCTTTTTAGATTAATATGACCTAAGCGTAAGTGCCAAAGAAACGCTTGGTTCATTAAAGAAGAAAACGTTCTCTTATATGGTAAATTAGATGCGTTATTTATTTAAGTCAGTTGTAGTGTAGGAGAGATTAGAGTATTAATATAAAAATCATCCACCAATGTACTGTTAGAGGCAAAACTGCCAAGATCATTATTTTTATAAACGATTTTTAGAAAAAATTAACTGATCAGACGAAAGCCGAAACGGGCTCCAGATAAAACTTTTGACGACGAACAATCAAAATAAAACCCGTGTAATCAAAGTTAATTTAGATGAATACCTCTTGTCGATCTAATCTTTAACTATGACTTGATTTTGTTGGGAATGTATACTGAAAAGTCATTCTTTTTATGTATTTTATTCTAGATCCCTGGCATATTACTGAGAAACATTTGAGATGATTTTGCATTCGTGGTTTTATATTTATATTTGTGATGTATGAATGCATAACCTGTATATTCTATCCAGTAATTGACTCGGTGCGTGCTGCATGGAAGATCAGGTCATATGTTCTGACAGATTATACAGGTAGGCTCACAATCGCAATGGACCCGGACATTCAATTGGTACAATTGTAATACATCGTTATAGTAGCTGGTCTTGGTTAGGTCGAACGGATCAAATTCAAGTTTGGGGAATTCGATGTTCGAGCTCGATGTGTTAGTACACTTGGAGTGTATTAAGCGGGATCAACGGGATGATCGATTCTATA
>JAULJZ010200378.1:0-19773 GCA_032270985.1 Heliamphora pulchella
GTCTTCTAAGACTAAAACTGTCTAGATTCTGTCGGTACGAGTTCTCAATAGTTCGTAGCACACACTACGTTTGGAAATCGCATAAGGGAATACAGTAGAATATCTAACAGGAGCTTTAACTTGGATTCAAATCATAGTTGAAGATTCGACCGGTAAAAAGGTATTCTTTTAAATTAATTTCGGATGCATGGGTTTTATTTTGATCGTTCGTCATCAAAAGTCTTATTTGGATCCCATTTTGGCGTTTACCTGTCCAATTTTTTTTTATAATCGTTTGCAAAAATAAAGATCTTGGCAGTCTTGCCTCCAACAGGACTTTAGCACTAACTATTCTTTAATTCTAAGGGTTTTGATTTTTTTCAATGAGATACTTAACCCTGGATTTCACCTTCAGTTAGCGGATGGCTCGTTCTTATATTGGCCGAACTCATTCGGGGTTCGATCTGGTGCCCCTGGGCTTTGCAGTAGTTGGCCATTTTTTTCCGTATGAGTTTGTACATATATTTATCTACGGTTAGGTCAATTATCACGCTGTTCGTTGAGGTCTCCCAAATTGACTGTCCGATCTGCTCCTGGTACGAAATCGTCACCCTGCGGTGTTGTAGCGTCTCAGCCCATTCCCTATGACCAACATATGGGGTGTTCGGTCTAGTCTATCCAACCCGTTATCCTGCCAAGGTCACTAGATTTATAGCTAGGTCCTGTCGACCATTGGAATTGTTGGGGACCCCTCCGATCCCTACACCAAGGTGCTCATAGCTCAGTTTTTACCTTTGGACTTCCGCCGCCAGGTGAGATATCGGGGGCTCTCTTGCCGAGGTTTTCTAATGCTCGGTCTCTACCTTTAGCCATTCGCCACCCGATGAGATCTCAGGGGCTCTCCTGCCAAGGTGTTCCGATACTTGGTCTCTACCTTTGGACTTCTGCCGCTTGATGAGATCTCAGGGGCTCTCCTGCGCGAGGTGTTCTGATGCTCGGTCTTTACTTGCATAAATAATGGTTTTACTTGCATTGGTCTGCTGTCTAAATAGTAAAATTAATAAGAATTGATATGTCTGGACAAATGATAAATAGTAGACGACCTTCCCATCGATGCATGTTATTCATGGTATACTAGGCTATTGGCGATTTTTTTTTTTAAAAACAGTAGTGGGAACTAAATTTTAAAATGAATTCAAGATTTTTGCTCATCATAATTAATAATTTCTAATTATGTGATTCTTAGATATTAAAATGGCTTTCAATCCACTCACGACATTACTCAAAGAGAACAAACTAACTGGACCAAATTATATTGACTGAAAGAGAAATTTGGATATTGTCTTAACTACCGATGATTATAAGTTTGTGTTCACAGAGATTTTTCCATCTAAACCTAATGAGGGGGCAACCAATGAAGAAGCCCAGCCTTATCAGAAGTGGTAAAAGTTGATTAGATGGCACGGTATGTTATTTTAGCTTCCATATCAAATATATTGCAATATCAACATCAATCTATGCCCATTGCCTATGACATGATTATGAATCTCAAAGAGATATTTGAGAACTAAAATGATGCGGCTAGGCAGGTGGCCATAAAATACCTAATGAACACAACTATGGCTAAAGGCACTCCAATTAGGGATCCTGTTGAGAAATTCAAAAAATTTAAGGCTGAAACAGAGAAACGTCTAGCTAAATGTATCAAGATACTATGGTCCGACCGTAGTGGCGAGTACCTCTTGGGAGAGTTTAGGAATGTTTTATCAGAGGTAAGGACTACATCCTAGTTGACTACACCGGGTACTCCACAGCAGAATAGTGTAGTAGAAAGAATAAATAAACCTCTTATGAAAATGATAAGGTCTATGATGAGTAATTCAGGGTTACATGATTCGTTTTAGGGATTTGCATTAAAAATAACAGATTATATTCTGAACTTGGTACCTTTTAAGTCAGTATCTATTACTCTCACATCATTGTAGATTGGGCGCAAGCCTAGTCTAAGATATGTTCGAATTTGCAGTAGTCTAGCACACGTGCTGGAAGGGAACGCAGATAAGTTGGAACCGAGAACAGAAGTTTATTTTTTTGTTAGATATCCTAGGGGAACGAATGGTAGTTTATTTTATAAGCCTAAGGATCAGAAGGTCATTGTTAGTACTAATGCCTGGTTCTTGAAAGAAGACTTTGTAATGAACCACAAGCCTAGAAGTAGAATTGTTCTAGAAGAGTTAAAGGTAATACCAGTAGTACAGTGTTAGCACCACAGGTTTTTGATATCCCATTGCCTCATCATAATGGGAGGATTATCGAGACAAGTGCGGATTCTGAACCGGATCTCAATATTACCATCAACATGTCGGCTTCATAACCAGGGCAGAATGTGGATGATGGTCCACAGGGTTTAGAACCAGCACAACATGCCACTACTAGTACACAGACGCAGATAGAGCCTCATTATAGTGAGAGGGTTGTTCATCAAGCCGATCGGTATATGTTCTTAGGAGAGTCTTTTGACAGGATCTTGAAAGAACTGGATACTGAACCCTATAATTATAATGAAGCACTCCAAGATAAAGATGTAGAACTTTCGCAAAGGGTTATGAATTCTGAGATGGAGTCTATGTATTCTAATCAGGTCTGGAATCTTATAGAACTACTAGATTGGATAAAATTCATTTGATGCAAGTGTATCTATAAGAAGAATAGATGAGTAGACGGGAAGGTAAAAACCTTTAAAGCCAGATTTGTTGTAAAAGGGTTCACTCAGAAAGAAGGGATTGATTATGAGGAGACATTTTTGTCAGTAGCCATACTTTAGTCTATCCGTATTCTCTTATCCATTGCGGCTCATTTCAATTACAAAAATTTGACAACATTAAGACAGCTTTCCTTAACGAAAATCTTAACAAATGTATCTATATGATGCAACCAAATGGTTACATAGCAAAGGGTCAAGAGCACATATTGTGCAAGTTTAAGAGATCTATTTATGTACTTAAGTAGGCATTTAGGTCTTAGAATGCTCGATTTGATCAAGCTATTAAGTCTTTTGATTTTGATGAATGTCTTAACGAGCCTTTATGTACAAGAAGAGTGATAGAAGTGTAGTGGTGTTTTTAGTAATTTACGTGAATGATATCTTGCTCATCGAAAACGATGTAGGGGTGTTATCTTCGATGAAGGTATGGTTATCTGACCAGTTCGATATAAAAGATTTGGAAGAAGCCAGTCACATCTTAGGGATCAAGCTTTGGTGAGATCGCAGGCAAATGATGTTGGGCTTATCACAAGCCAATTATATTGATATGGTCCTTACTTGTTTTAGCGTGCAGAATTCTAAGAAAGGGTTTCTCTCTTTCAGGTATAGAATCACTCTATTCAAGGATCAGTGTCCTAGGACAGTTGTTGAGACATAAAAAATAAAGGTAGTTACTTTACCTTTGGCAGTAGAAAACTTCATGTATTTTATACTTTGCACTAGATCGGACATCTATTTTGCCGTTTGCATAGTTAGCATATATCAGTTTAATTTAGGAAAAGAGAATTGGACAACGGTAAAACATATTTTCAAGTACCTAAAAAGGACTAAGGATTATATCTTGGTTTACTATGCCGATAGTTTAGTACCTTTGAGGTACAGAGACTCAGATTTTTATTCAGATAAGGATTCCAAAAACTGTACCTCGAGATATGGGTTTACCTTGATAGGTGGGACTATAAGTTGGAGGAGTATCAAGCAGTCTTGTATTGCTGATTTCACCATGAAGGCCGAGTATGTGGCAGCCTCTAAGGCACCCAAAAAGCCCGTTTGGCTCAGGAATTTTCTGTTGGATCTAGATGTGGTCCCTTCCGTACAATTAGCTCTTACACTTTACTGTGACAATAACAGTGCGATTGCAAACTCGAATGAATCAAGAATCCATATGAAAGGAAATCACATCGAGCATAAGTATCACCAAATACGAGAGATCATGTAGAGAAGTGACGTTGTTGTGACCAAAATTGTATCAGGGGACAACCTTGCAGATCCTTTTACAAAGAGCTTACCAACTAGAACTTTTGACATATAGAGGGCATGAGAGTTAGACGTATGGCAGCATGACTTTGAGTATAAGTGGGAGATTGCTATGGTTGTATACTAAAAATCATGTATTGAATTTTTTGTGTTTGTTTTTATTTATTAATAATTTTTTTTTCATTTTAATAAAAATCTTTATGAGTAATGTATACATTTCATTATTTATTTAATATTGTGCAGGCTGATCTTTATTCTACATAATAGTTAACCTGGTGTATAAAATTCAGTTTACATACGAAAAATCAGATTATCAATTCTTGTAGAATATAAGTTTATGATTCACAGTCTTAAATGAAATTGGGCAAACTATCGGTACAGTTGTAATACAGTGTTTTAGTAGATCTATGTTGATTACATGAAACGATAATTGTTTCAACAATTGTTCCGACTAATTGTACTAATATATTTTGTGTGTATTGAATAGGACCATGTTAGGATAACTAATTATATACTGACAATATAAATTAATTTACAACCCATGGTTATTATGAGTACTTATACTCTTAATCTTGAAATAATTATTAGACATGTATATTTAATGTTCGTTTTTTTGATTCATTAAATGGTGTGATTTTTTATGGGTCTATAATTCTGGTTAGTTGGATAACGGCATTACGTATATGGTCGATATTAATTATTGACGAAATTCACGTCATAGCAAGGGATTGATAATATCCTCTTAAGAAAACTTATAAATTTAATCGTGGCAAACCCTGTAGGTGAATTTTATAATCCGGCATATCAAATAAGTTAAGATATTAAAAAGGTAGATAAAATATAATTGTTAGTAATTTAATTTAATAAATGGGTATCTGTAATCTTAACGCGGGGAGAATAATAAGTATTTAATAATAGAAACTCGAATAATCGATTTTGAAAACAAGGCCGGTGGTGCAATTACAATTCTTTAGTTGTATAATTTGTGATTTATGTTTTTAAAAAATTGCTTCTGGGTTGAAATGAGTTTTCCTAATTATATTAGAAATCTTAGTCGTATTTACTCTTTAGGTCCTTATTGTAACCTATTTATATGTTGTTATAACCCTGGCCACCAGTTACAACAATCATTAAGTCTCTTAGGGTTTCTACGTGTTTGTGAGAACCAGAAAAATGAGAGGCAGCTAGACGGGGTTTAGAACAAGGAGGATCAGAGCCTACACTTTGTTCTTGTTTCGGCATTCGAGAATACAGCAGAAGATCTAAACGGAGATAAGATTGCCAATTTTTTACTGTGTTGATCTTCAAATTCAAGTTTAAGTGCTGAAACATGATCAATCTAGAGGGATCACGCAGGTATAATTCCTATTCCTCCTTGTGGGTGTATCGGGTTTCAGTTTTTGGGCTTCAGGAATTGTTTCAATTTTTCCCCTACGAATTTCGTCCGTACAGTTTCTCGTCCATTCAGACGGTTCGGTGATTTGTAGTTTTTTTTGTGCTGCAGATTTTCTGTACCACGCCGCGTTTGATTCGATTTATATGCACCATCATGGGATCTTAGGATTTCGGTCCCTTCACCCCTTATTTTATGTTTTAGCTCGGTTTTTATATTGAAGCCATGCGAGATTTGACGAGAAAAGAAAGGGGGGAATCGCTCATGTTTTAGCAGCAAATGAGTGGTTTCCCAGGCCTGTTTCTGATGGAACCTCTCTTTCCCCTTTACAAAATTGTCCATGGTATTTTCTACAATACCGGCGGGTTGATTGATTATTTCGTGTCATGTTAGTTGTCATTCGATGCAAGGATGTACGAAGACGGTGGTTTCAGTTCGGCTTTCACATCACGCTTAATTCACTTTTATCGGGTTGGGGCATTTGACGTGCATTCGGTCGAGCTTGGCGGGTCGGGCTGACCTGACCTTAGATTTGAGCGCAAACGTCTTGGCAATCCTGATTCGGGCCTCTGGGCCCGGCCTTTGGACTGTGGGCCTAGTTCATGTTTTTGGGTTGACCCCCATAAAAAAATATTATCGAGGACTTATTAGAATATAATTTTTAATTAAAACTTATTAAAATACAAGACTTCTAAATAAGACTTAATTCAAAATTTTTCTTAAAATAATTATACACAAGCCTAAAATTATATTAACCGAAGGCAAAATCGAAATAACTAATAGTCAAAATCGAAACAATCAAAATTATAGTCCAACAGTCTCCCATGAGATTGGATTAGATTACATTTGTACCCTTGACGTTTCAAAATTGTAATCTTACCTTTTAAAGTTTAGTATTAGATTACAATTATTTCTACCTATTAAATGAAGGTTAACAGAGTCAATAAAAATTTATTTTTATTAATTAATAAATAAGTATTTTAAAATGTGAATATTGTTCATCTATGGTTACAAACTAAAATGATTTGGCTGAAATTTTATTTTTCAATCAATGAAATGTATAATTTTCATTAAATTTCATATAATTATGATTATCTTAACATTGTCTTGTAAGGAGTATGTTAATAGCAAAGGATAATTGTAATCCAACATTAAAGGACAGTAATTTCTAAAACATTAGAGATATTAATAGAAATTCATATAACTTAACATTATATTTTATTGAGTATGTTAATAAAAGGATAATTGTAATTTAATATTAAAAGACCATAATTTTTTAAGAATTAAGAATTTTAATAGCATTCTATAAAAACTCTAGTGTATTTTATTCTTTTTTTTAATAAGTGGGAAACACAACAAAATTAGTAATGATAAACGGAGAGATTACTGCACACTATTTGGCAAATTGGCTTAAAGTTGGTTTTTTAAATTTTTTGACTTTTTGTCTTAAAGTTTAAAAAGTAAAAAATTCTCGTTTTCTAACCCCAACTTTTATCCTATTCGCTTTTTAGCTGTTTGGTTTTTTTGATAATAATTTTTAATTTTATTCTTTGGCTTTTTGGTTTTTAATTTTTTGATTTTTTAATTTTTATGTTTGGCAAAACTTCATTTAGGCTGAAGGGTAATTTTAGAATTTTACATTTGGCTTATTTAGCTTTTTTGTTGTTTTAAAAGTTACTATTTTTCTAATTAAATGAACTTTTAACTTTTTAATTTAAAGTGATTTAAAATCGAAAAACAAGCTTAAAACCAAGTTATCAAACGATAACTGCATACCTTTTTCTTTTGAGGAGTACTATTACGTACATAGATCGGAAACAAATTTTTTTTTTCACATGAAAAGGGTGTATTTGAATTTGTATTCCTTATTTATGCATATAATAATTTTTATTTATTTTTAATCAAACCGAAAACATAACTAAGTTGGAGATCATAAGTTGCCAAGGTCTTATTTTTATTGTTTTTGAATTTTTAAAATTTTTTGACTAATTTTTTTGAATCGTTTTGATGAGATGAACGAAAAAGACAAAAAAATCTTAATGAGAAGACGAACAAAATTAACTAAAAACAATAAAAAACAACATGAAATTTAACTTATTAATTTATTTTTGTCTTTTTGAAATTTTTTATTTTGACAAATTTTTTTATTTTTTTAGCTCGTTTTAATGAGAGAAATCAAAAAATATAATAATTTAATTAAATAATAATTTTTTTATTAAAAATAAAAATAAACAAAATAAAATAAAATAAACAAATAAATAATTATTACAAACATAACCATTGCCATGGGTTGAACCAAGCCATACCCGACCCGTTGCTCTCCCTATAGCAGCATCTTCTTTCTCCAGTTGGAAAAAGAGAGCATGCAAAGGGAAGATCATAACAATGGAGCAGCAAAACCAGAACCAGAACAAGAACCATGGAAGAATTACCGTCAAACACAAAAGGAAAAGGAACAAAAGCAATTTGGCAGCCTCCACTTCCTCCTCCCTTCCCCTTCACGACAACTCCCACACCCTCTTTGCTCTCATTGTCGCAGCCCTTCGCGCACCTTCGCCTTCTCCTCCTCCTCCTAAGAAAAAGAAGAAGAAGAAGAACTCTCATCATCAACTCATACTCCAACTCCTAAACCGACTACATCTCTCTCTTCTCTCCCAAATCCCCAACCCTAATTCTTCTTCTCCGAATCCGAATCTGATTATTGTTTCTCCCCAACTAACCCTACCCGTTCCCATCATCTCCTTGCTTCCAATCCTTCTCACTTCCAAGTAATCATAGTTTCCCTCTCTTTCTGTGCACAAAATGAGATCAAAATCACCCATGTTGGTGAATTGATTGATTGAATGTTTGTTAAAATGTGCTAATTGCTTGGAATCTTGGTTATTGTAGATGTTCCGAGGTTGTGTGCAAGTGCGCAGAGTTTGTAGGGGCGGCGTCGCTGTTTTCGCTTGAGATGAATGAGCAAATAGCGAATGATGACGAAATTGTGAAAGGTCTGAACTTTGCGCTGGAAAGTTCGAAAAGGAGGAACTCGATAATCGCTGCTTGTAATGCTGCTTTGGATATGTCTACAACGTCCACCGGCCGACGACGTCTTCTGGAATGTTCTACGCTCAACTGTCTTATGTGAGCATCTTGCTCTTTATTTCGCTCTCCCCCCACCCCCCCCCCCCCCCCGCCTTATTTTCTTACAGCATCTCCGACACTATTTTATTTTATAAAATAACTAGTCAAAATATAATAAAAAATACATTTTCTATTTTAATTAATTATTTTTTTTAAGTATTCACTCTAACACTATTATCTATTTTAGCTATTAATTTAAACTAACTTAACAGATTTTTTTAAAAAAAATATGTATACTTACGTGGTGATGACGCGGCAGATATATTTTTACTATTTACTTTTTAAACAGTTATTTTTTTAATAGCCATATTTTCAACGGTCATATTTTTTACATTTATAAATATTAATTCTTCTCTCATTTGAAACAATAGCAACTTCTTTTGATTATTATGTCTCGTAATAGGATTACTAACATAATTTTGTAATAGGATCACCAACATGATTATGAACGATTCTGTATATATGGTGGTGTTTGGCGCTAAAAATTATAGTTTATAACTTATTGTTAATTGTTAAAAATCTTAGCAATAAGATATAATCTATATTATCTTATAATGGAGAACACCCATTTGGTGTTTTCTTATTTTGAAGCCGTGTGGATCTTTTATAATTCTTAAATTACCCTTAACTAGTAGTTGGCACAGGCATGCGTTTGCAAGTGTATATTTAATAATTAAAATAATTTTAAATAATTAAATAGTAAAAAAGTTTAATTTTTAAATTAGGAGTCGTTATAATTTTAAAATTAAGTGATGGAGGAAAAATCTGATGGGTATTTTAGAGAAAACAAAAAGTAATTAAGAACATTTTTGGTAACTAAAAATTCACATGGTTTCATTTCAAGTGTGATACCAAATGGGTGCTCTCCCTTTATAAATTAGTATAGATTATTGCATCTCTTTCTCTCTCTCTCTAAAAAATTATCTGTAACTGCCTATTTCTCCTCTCTACAAATAATCTATTAAATTTTTTATTATTATTTAATTTTAAAATTATAATTACTTTACATACGCATGTGTGTGCCAACTATTAGTTTATTTTAAACACTTACAACTTTTTTCACAAGTTATAATCACTTTTTCTTTTATAAATACTTAATTTCAGTTACAAGTTAGTAATCTTTCTAAACGCTCACAATTTTTACTACAAATTATAATTATTATTTCTTTAGCTACGATCTATAAGTTTTAGCATTGCCAAACACCACCCATGTCTCTGTGCCGTCTGTATTTGCTACCTTTTGTATTTCTATCCCTTTTGAATATTTATGACAGTATCAATTCTGCATAAAAAATGATACTTGATGTTCCTTTTCTTGAACTCTTGGTGTGAAGGATTCAATTTAATAGATATTTTGTAGAGAGAGAGGGGAAATAGGCAGTTACAGATAATTTTTGAGAGAGAGAGAGAGAGTAAGACAGATGCAATTATCTATACTAATATATAAAAGGAGAGCACTAATTTAGTGTCACCCTTAAAGTGAAGTAATGTGAATTTTTAGTTACTAAAAATTTCCTTAGTTACTTTTTGTTTTCTCTAAAATACCCATTAGATTTTTCCTCCATCACTTAATTTTAAAATTATAACTACTCTTAATTTAAAAATTAAACTTTTTTACTACTTAATTTTTTAAAACTATTTTAATTATTACATATACACTTGCAGACGCATGCGTGTGCCAACCGCTAGTTGAGGGTAATTTAAGAATTATAAAAGATTCACACGGCTTCAAAATAAGGGAACACCAAATCGGTGTTCTTTATTTATAAGATAATATAGTTTTAAACACTCACAACTTTTTTCACAAGTTACAATTACTTTTTCTTTTATAAATATTTAATTTCAGTTACAAGCTAGTAATCTTTCTAAACGCTCACAGTTTCTACTACAAATTATAATTATTATTTCTTTAGCTACGATCTATAAGTTTCAGCATCGCCAAACACCACCTATGTCTGCATGCCGTCCGTATTTGCTGCTTTTTGTATTTCTTTCCCTTTTGAATATTTGATGGCAGTATCAATTCTGCATAAAAAATGATACTTGATGTTCCTTTTCTTGAACTCTTGGTGTGAAGGATTCAATTTAATAGCCACATCTGTTTAAGTTTGCAAATCTTCTTTCATCTATTTGATTGCCATGCCCATTCTGCATAAAATGATACTTCAAGGTTCTATTTCTTGAATTCTTGTTTTCAATGATTTTGAGCTACAGAAATATGATTTTTCTTCCAACAGATGCTGCAGGTGTTAAATGTGTTTGTGTTTGTGTTTTTTTTGATATAAAGCATCCACGGCTAAAACCGAAAAATCAGCACCTTCATCTGAATTATCAGATGCAGGCAAAGAAAAGATGATTTCTCCCCAACAGCCACATCACCTTCCAATCCCAAACCACTGCTATTACCCCTTTTATCCCATCTGAGATTTGCCATTAAGACCATGCACTCCTTTTTGCTCAGCGCATTTCTGATGAGCTCCCTCCCCCTTCCAGAGATGTTGTCCATCTATTCTTTATGTGATTATCTGCTTGCTTCTGGGCTATTCTCTTTGTTTGGACTGCATGAAGGATAGATACTGGAACTTCTTCCGTCCAAAGCTGTCTTCCCTCCCTGAGCCGACCTGTCTAGCTAATAGATGCGCCACCTTATTACCTTCTCTATACACATGAGTACACTTAACTCTTGAGAACCCACTCAATAGATCTCCGATGGTTTCAATAATAGCTCCAATTTCCGATAAGTTCTCCTCTTTATTGTTCAGCCCATTAATTATTCTAAGAAAATTTCCCTCAATATGTATGAATGTAATGCGAAGATCTCTAGCCAGTTCTACAGCTTTAAGGGCACCAATGCATTCGGCGTAATCAATGCCACAAGGCCCATTTATCTGTTTTGCACATGCTGCCTGAACCTCCCTCATGCTATTTCTGACAACCACCCCAATGCCCCCATTGTTCTTTGGTCCTATTCCACCATCAAAATTTACCTTATAGAAATCTGGGGAGGGAGATTGTGTCTCTTTGGTCTGCATTCTCCTTCTTCACGGCACATTGTTTATATTCCTTCAGGTAATTAAGGGCATATGTGACCACCTCCTTCGAGGCTATCCGCTGCCCCCAGACCAGGCCATGTTACGATTGAATCAAACACTCCAATTCACCATAAAAAATAGATTTAAAGCTTCTTTGGAAGATTGATTCTGGACCTCCATAGCCCATTGCATGAAGTCTCCTCTATGTTTGGTGTAGCTCCACTCCATCATTCCCTCTATTTGATTCCACAACTCCTCAGCATACCTACAATCCCTGAAACAATGTATTTTTGTCTCTGCAGCTTCCCCACATATTCCACATTTTTCATTGTTAACACATTTTCTGGAAATTAAATTTTCCTTCCCAGGTAAGATGTTCAAACATGCCTTCCATATGAAGGATTTGACTTTTGCCGGTATCTTCATTTCCCAGACCCTTTTCCAAAAGCTTTACATTGTTCCCCTTTCAGATGCTTCAGCTACTTCTTCCCCCAGCTTGATAGCCACATGATACCCTGAACGGACTGAATATCTCCCATCCTTCGAGAAGTGCCACACCAATCTATCCTCTGGGAAGCTTGGACTAAGAGGCATACCACATATCAGTTCACCTTCAAAGGGAAGAAACAAGTCTTGTATGATATCCCTTCTCCAATAGCATGCTTCTTTGTCAATGAGAGCGGCTACTTTTTGATTGTGTAAATGATGGCCATTCTGTCTTATGATTTTGAAAGATGGGGGGTTGGGTATCCAATTATCCTTCCAAATATCCACACTCTGC
Source organism: Heliamphora pulchella (assembly GCA_032270985.1). NCBI lineage: Eukaryota > Viridiplantae > Streptophyta > Magnoliopsida > Ericales > Sarraceniaceae > Heliamphora > Heliamphora pulchella. The sequence continues at coordinate 12,333 of JAULJZ010200378.1, forward strand.
CCATTACGTATTCTCCATCACAACCCAGCTTTCAGTATTTCCCTACTTTCATATATACTCTTCCATGTGAACGAGGGGTCAGAACCTAGTCTTGCCTCTAAGAAAGTTGAATGTGGAAAGTATTTGGCCTTTATAATTTTACTCACCAAGGAATCCGGGTTCTTTATCAATCTCCACTCTTGTTTTGCCAGCAATGCTCCGCTGAAAGCCTTTAAATCTCTGAATCCCAAGCTTCCCTCGAGTTTCCTCCTACACATGTCTTCCCATTTCTTCCAATGGATTTTGCTTTTCGTAAATTTTCCACCCCACCAATATCGTGCGACCATGGACACAATCTCGTGGCAAAGAGAGTTTGGTATTCTAAAAACTGACATTGTGTAAGTTGGAATAGCTTGCACTACCGATTTTATCAAAATTTCTCAACTTGCTAAGGACAATACTTTCTCCATCCATCCATGGATTCTTTTCCAGATGCGACCTTTGATAGCGTTGCAAATCTCCTTTTTTGATCTTCCGATCACAGCCGGGACTCCTAGATATTTGGCGTGGCCCATAACAACGGGGATACCCAATAATCTACTGATTTCAAACTACCTGTTTGGAGAAGTGTTTTTGCTGAAAGAGACTACTGATTTAGATAGATTAATCATTTGCCCCGACGCCTCCTCATACACCTCTAGGATGTTCTTTATACAATTTGCTTTTTATAGCTTCGCATTACAGAAAAATGGCAGTCATCCGCAAATAAGAGATGATTTACCCTTGGAGCTCTCGCAACTTGGATACCGTTCAAACTCCCCTCGACTTCGGCTTTTTTGAGTAACGAAGATAGCCCTTCCAAACAAATTAGGAATAGGTATGGTGATAGCGGGCCCCCCTGTCTGTGTCCTCTGGTAGGAAGAAAGGTTTCTGATGGGGTTCCATTTACCAAAATTTGATATTTTACAAACCTTACACACCCCATAATAAGGTCCACCTATCTTTGATTGAAACCCAGCCTCTGCATCATCCTTTTCAAAAAAAGCCATTCCACCCTGTCATATGCTTTGCTCAAGTCCAGTTTTATAGCCATTTGCCCGTGGTCCCCATGTCTCTTGTTCTTTAAGTAATGAAACAATTCAAAAGCCACTAGTATGTTATATGTTATCAACCTCCTTGATATGAATGCACTTTGATTCTCCGATATAATAGATGGAAGGACTCTTCTCAACCTGTTTGCTATGGCTTTTGCAATGATCTTATAGAACACATTACATAGCGATATGGGTCTGAAGTCTGCAGCTTTTCTTGGTTCATTTACCTTTGGGATCAAGACTATGAATGTTTATTTAGGTAGGTCCACTTGACAGCTTCCGTTGTGGTATTCCAATGCGGCTTCAGCTATGTCCCTTCCAACTATCTTCCAAAATCTCTGAAAAAATAAAGCTGACTTCCCGTCTGGTCCTGGGGCTTTCGTTGGATGTAATTGCCATAGTGCCTCTCTAACTTCTTCAGCATCAAACTCCCTCTGCAGGTTGATATTCATATTATCCGTCAGACAGCTTTGAATACTACTCAGAACTTGGTCCTCCATCTGTAAATTATTTGATTGGAATAGCTTTTGAAAGTAATCTACCATCACTGCTTTTATTTGATCATCCCCTTCCCTCCAAATTCCCAGCTCATTTTCGATCCCTGTAATTTTGTTCCTTTTGTGTCTTTGGGATGCTTTTCCGTGAAAAAACGAAGTGTTTTTATCACCCCATTTTAGCCAGTCAGCTGTGGCCCTTTGGCTCCATAACATTTCCTCTGTGTCCAATAGTGCCTCCAATTCATTTCTAAGTTTGAGTTCTGCCTCCTTGTTGACATCCGAATGTTGAGTTTGAAGCCGACATAATTCCTCCTCCTCCTTTTTAATGTTGTTTTGGACATGCCCGAATTTGCTCCAATCCCAGCTTGTTAAGGCCTCCTTTGAATGTCGTATTTCGTTGAGCACCCCTTGTATTCCTCCACCATACCCATCAGTTCCCCAAGCCTGGTCCACCACCTGCCCATAGTCTTCAGCTCTGATCCACATTGGTTCAAATCTATATATTCTTTGCTTCCCATGTCCTTTGCTTATTTTGTCTGTCTCCATTTTCATAAACCGCGATTGGTAAATGGTCCGATGTATAGATAGTCTTATACCTGTTATCTCTGTACATTGAAAGGATTGCTTGGGCTGTTGAACAGAGCATGACACCATCCGGTGCTTTTAATAACCATCAGACTTTACTCCTCCTTTATACAAGTCTCTGCTAGTGCCTTAAGAAGAAAAGAGACGAGAGCCTTTTTCTTTTAGTTACAAAACCAGTGCATCTTTCTTTGCAGCAGCAGGAGCAATATATAAGCAATATCCCTTTCTCACCTTCAAAATTCTTCATTTTTGTATTGAGATTATATTTTACAAGTTTTGGGTCTTGGGCAATTATTGGTTCGTTAGTTTCACTTTGCTCCACAAAAGCGGATTTGAAGGTCGTTGTATCTTGGGGAAGGAACATTGGACAACTCAGTGCAGTAAGGGGTGTGTTGTTCTAAGGAGAGCGCGATGTCGCGTGGCTTGATTACCTTATAGGCTATTTTGAATTTTTTCTTTGTTTTGATACTTAATCTGTTATTTCAGTTGATTATTATTAGTTTAGTTAATATTTATTCTAATAGTATTTCCTAAACCATGCATTGATCCTCCAACAACTCCAAGAGACCGAGGAGCGTTTGAGATCAAAACATAGAACTGTCTAGGTCTGTAACATTTACTAATTTAGTCCACACTTCCCAAATGAGGTCTACAACCTTTGGTCGGTTTCACTCTGGTCGCTAAGCCCTTTTCCTTTTTTAGGACAGCTAACATTGTGTTCTGTAGGTTGGCCTTTCTCCCTTGAGATGGATTTGACTCAACTCCAGGCACCCCCCCCCAAGGTGGGTGACTTGGAGCAGCAATGTGATTCTTGTTCTATTGCCAAATGTTAGGAATCTATCTGATATGCCAAAAGGCCCATTTCTAACAGAACTACTGATATCTTTTGAACCATACAAAAATTAATAGGAGCAAACTTTTCTTGTTTTAGGAAATCAAACTCTTAATTAAATGACATTACAGATTGTTGAGTGTTGGCGTGCATTGGAACTGCTAATGTGGATTGTGTCGGGGAAAAGGTAGTCTTATGATATGGTGACATGACAATACATGGCATTCTTACTGAAAACCGTTCGTGAATTTGGTACGAGAAAATGACTTAATTCACGAAGTTAGGATGTCTTTGACTGTGTTTGGAATCCCTAACTGGGGATCAACAGATCACACTATATTCTACTCACCCACCTCCCGAAGGTGGATGACTTTAAGCCGCAATGTGATTCTTGTCCTAATGCCAAATGTTAGGAACCTAACTAATATGCCGAAAGGCTCATGTCTAATGGAACTAGTGATATTTCTAGAACCATACAACATTAATAGGAGCAAACTTTTGTTGTTGATGTTTTTGGGAGGATGGTTGGAAAGGCTAACAAGGCACGTGGGCGGTGGGCATGGGCATGCGGTTGGTAAGGATGTTGAAGGTCGATTCTTGGGTAGCAGAGTAGGCATGCATGGCTGCCTGCTTCTTCAAATGGAAAAATAATGGGGGATTTATGCCTGGGTTTGAAAGAGACGTGGATAGCCAAGAGAGATTGCAAATTTAGTTTGTTTTGTTCTTTTCATTTTTTTAAAATTAAAGGCTATTGGGCTTCGCATGCCATGGATGGGAGTATTTCTTTTCAGCCAAAAATGGTTCATCAGGATAATCCTGAGCCTTCTTTTTATAGTGTGGTGGGAGTAATCTTAGGCCTCGTTTGTTTCGGTAGACTAACCATCGGATTGGACTATTAATCCGAAGTATAGTCCAATTCGATGTTTGTTTGTATAAAAAACCCTCCGGACTAGTTATCTGGACAGACTAGTTATCTCCAAAATGAGGGATAACTTAGTGAGGGGAGGTGTGGGATTAAGAAGGATTGGATTAAGGAGTGAATTTAAAAATTTTAAAAAATAATAAGAAATATTAAAATAAATAACATAAAATTTAATTTATTAATTTATTTAAGTTAATTTTAAAATAATTAACTTAATACAAGGGTAATATTGGAAATTGACCATTATAATCCTATCCAACGATTCAATCCTACCCAAATCAAATATGAGTTTATCTAGTTTTTTATTTAATCCTACTCAAATCAAACACAAAAAAATTAATTCTACCTCATTACTAATCTTACCTCATTACCAATCTCACCTTACTACTAATCCCACTCAATTCATACCGGTTATCAAACGAGCCATTAATGTTAGGTTAGGTCAGCGGATTGCTGGTAATAGTGGGTTTGGGCCAAAGGTTAATTATAATGTCCACTTGGATTGTAAATAACCCAATAATTCTAGAGTTTTTTTTTTTTTTTAATTGTTGGAATGGCTGTAACAGCCTATTGCCGTCCGCTACGTATCAACGTTACCGTTATGTAGATGACACTGGCAATTTCCCTTCACACCGCAAAAATCTGCTACTTCAGGTATCGTTACCATCAAAACCGTTACGTGAAGGTTGATACTGTTACATAACATTGCTTATTGAAACTATGATTGTCCTCTCCAAATTTGTTGTTGCTTCGTTTTTGCTTCACTTTTGCTTTTGTGTTTCACTCTTAGATTCTTAAGGCGATGTTCTTGACTTTGATCAAGATGAGGACGAGATGGGGGTTCCGTGGCAGTAGTGGGAAAGCGTCAGCATTTGTGGGCTCACAGAGGTGCCATGAAGAAGTCTAATCAGGACGAGGCAAAGAGGTTCAAAAGCCCCCCAACCCAAGTCGAATAATTAGTATCGAGCAATTGTGCCTCGGCTTGGACAGCAGGTAAAACAATACAATGTGGCGGGTGATTGTCCTGCTCACTTTTTGCTCAGGGAGCTGAAGAAGGGAATGAGGAATTCATATCTTGTGGTTAGTTTGTTGAAACTTGAGCTCATATCATTGGGGTGTTATCCTTATATGTTCATGTCACACGGTTATAAACGCTTAGTTTTTTCAAATTAGTGCCAAATGGTTGACCTAGGTATAAACTTGGGTGGCCAAGGTGACCAAGTTGGTCGACAGACTTTATTGTTAGCAGACCAAGCCATTAAACCACTCTGGGTCTAAAGCATAGTTCTGAACACCGTACCGGACAGTATACCGGTTTTTTAATTGGTACGGTACGTACATATACTGGTGAAATATCGGCTACTGTTTCAGATTTATCGCTATAAAATATTATATACGTTTTCTTAAAATATTGTTCAACAAGTAATTTAGTATAATATAAATATTTATCTAACAAAATATTTTTTTAATTAGTCTAAATTAATTTTTAATCACATTATTTATAATTGAGATAGCTAACTTGAAAAGATAAAAATTTAGCATTTGAGATTTTTAATAATGATCTAATATTAATTAGCTTTAGAACTCTTCAGTTTTATTATTATGTGAAGCTTAAATTGGTGTATAAAAATAAAAATGAAAATTACAAACAAAGAAAATAAATAAAATTTATTATTTAAAAAAAAATAATTATGGACCGGTATTGCCTGGTACGTCCGGAATAGACCGGTACAGGCCAGTATTGGTACAGGTACGAAACTAAGTGTTTAACATACTGGTATTACTTCAAACCGGTACGTATCGGCCGGTACAGTATCAATAACTATGGTATAAAGTTGGTCGACCAAAGCGCACTAAGTTTGCCAATTTTGAAAGGCCGTAACTCTCTACTTTTGAATTCGAAATCATGAAATATTATGCCCTAGTTGAAGCTCTTGAAGTCTACAGTCATATATGTTATCCAGCAACTATGGAGAGGGGATGAATTGGGTTTTAAAAATGTCCTAAATTAATTAAATGCACAAGTAAGACGATAAAAGTGTTGAGATTAAAAAATATGACAGTTAAGGGAAAAGCACAATCACAATAGATTAATACAAAACTAGAGAAAAATGAGAGAGAAGTGCAAACACAAAGTTTTATAGTGGTTCGGCTTTAATTCAAGACTACGTCCAGTCCTCAATATGCTTCTTGAGTATTTTTCCCTATTCTTCAATATTTTTATATAGCTGAATGCTTTACATGTGCGTTAAACATTTACCAGTTGAGTCACCACCTAACCAACGACTCAACAAAAAATCTCCTGTTTTGAGACTCTTCATTGATTGCTAAGAATGTTACAAACACTCCCAAAAAAAAAAAAAGGATTCTCGTACCCATTTTACAAGAGATGAATAAGAAAATATATCTCACAGAGTTTCACTTTCAATCGCTTCTTATCGAAAATAAATAACAGTTGAATCAGTATAAGGAATGAGAAAGAAGGATTTCATCAATGAAGGAGTACAATGATTGAATGATTAATTACTCTAATGATTGATATGGTCAATAAGTTGATTGCAATCATCCCTTATATAGACCCATTAAAGAATGTAGTTGTTGAAGAATGATTTGTGCAATCAATGTAAAGATTGCTACTCAAGATTTGTTGAATCTACGTTGATTTGATTTTTCAAACAGGAGGTGTCGACCCATTTGGCAAAGGTGTCGACCCTGTCATCGTGTTCTGGAGGTTCTGTCACCAACTATCGACCCAGAGAGCTAAAGGTGTCGACACAGTTGCTTCTTTTGGTCCGCTGAGTGTTGTTCTATAAAAAAGCATTGATCCTACTGTGTAAGGTTGTTGACAAACTGGTCTGCTTAGTTCGGCTTTGCAATCCACTATCAAAAGGTGTCAACCCTGTGGCTTAGAGGTGTTGACGCAATTAGATAATCCTGAAACAATTTAAAACGACTATTAAAAGGTGTCAACTCCTTGAAGAGAGATGTTGACCCCTTGACCCAGACAAGCCGCATACTTAGAGCACTAGTTAAAGGTGTCGACTCCTACAAACACTCGTTTTTATTTTTTTGTCTAAAACAAAAGATTTTTTTTTTCCAATTTAAAAACCTTAAATTGTTATCATCAAAACCTCATATGGTAACCAAGGTTTAAATCGCGGTATTGGCCGACGTAACGATTGCAGTCGCGTGTAACGGGTATCGGGCGTATCAGTCAACCTGTAACGGGAATCGGTAAGCAAGCACGTGAATTTTTTTCAAGTGCTAGCAAATGGCATAAAACTCATTGATACATATATCCTAACTTTATTTACTACAAATTGAATGTTTGTAGTTGTTTTTAAATGACATCTTAAAATATAAAATATATTCTAATTTTATTTACTACAAATAATTATATAAATATTATTTAATAAAAAATGTAGAAAAGAAATTTAACTGAATAATTCAAGAATAATTCAAATTTACAAATATTTGAGTCATAAAAAGCATAAAATATGAATGATTTTAATTTAACTAATTCATACTTAAG